>CAVNYN010221509.1:111726-143927 GCA_963692815.1 Nyctanthes arbor-tristis
TTTGGTGATACAATCCAAAGGGTTAGTGATGCAATGCTATTCGTAAAAGGAATACATATAAAATTCAAAATGGAAACACTATACAAATATATGTTTTGCTTTTACGCGGAGTTTCAATGCAACAAAAGTGTTGGTCAAATAAGACGATAAAAGTAAAAAAAAAGTATAACATTGACAAAAACTATTATGTATAGAGAAGTGTTTTTGTAATAAAATATTATAATAAAAATTACATATTTAAAATATATTCATTGGAACATACAACGTACAACATGTTCCAACAAGGCAACAACTAGTAAAGAAATAAATGGATAGCTATCAACGCATTCACATAATCACATGCCTTCTTCCTAGAGAGTACTACATACCAAGCCATGCGAGTTTGTTCAGATAAAAATAGTTACTTCACATTACCAGCCCCACCCCCCGTCCCCAAAGTTGACTGGGGAAGGCAGAGCCAACAAAATTGGTTGGCCTCACCTTGACTCCCTCCCAAAAAAAATTAAATTGGGAAAAGAAACCATTCTCATCGTGCCATGTCTAACTCCGAGTTTTTGGTAGGACACATGATAAGGGCGGGACAACATTAAAAGCTTGTCCGAACCACGATGATCACTTGATCTGTCAGTTACTATGTACGAGGTTGCATTCTAGTTCTAGTGCAGCTCTTCCGTCCAATTTCTTTGCAAAGACAAATAAAAATAATAAAAATTTTCAAGGCAAACTTTACAGGAATTGTCACTGTCGCCTTGTCTAACGCCCTGTGGGGGTATTCATTTTGAACAGAAAATGCAATTCTTTCTTTCCCCCCGATAAACGTGTGAATGGGCATTGGCGCATTCATTTTGCTTCAGAATCTTTTAAATAATTAGTATACATGTTTTTTTTCGTTATAGATACAAAAATAAATAAATAACTTGTATTTAAAAAAAAAAAAATGAAAGAAACAAGTGACTATTCGTCAGTTTTCATCAACTATAAAGAATTTTTTCTACTAGTGTACATAAAAGAACTTATTGTTCTCTGTGTACCTGTTCGCCAAAAAATAACTCTCAAGTGCATTTGTCAGTTTTCCATCACTCTTCTTTTCTTGATGAGAAGCTTCACCAATCTTTCTGTATTCCATATATTGTAAAAGAGGTAATTTGAATAAATGGACCCTATCGTTTCTAACTTGACAATTTCAACCCTAACCTATGCTAATTCTTGCAAAATGGACCTTATTATCTAAATTTATCAATTTTTTATTAAAATGACCCTTTTAACCTTATTTTCTTGTTTTAAAATATAATTCTTTTTAAAAGTATTTTACCTTTAATTTGAAGTAAAATATAAAGACAAAAGGTTATATTTTACTCTCATCCGTCCCACAAAGATATTCCAACATTTCATTTTCGTCCATCACACAAAGATATGCCGTTCACTAAATTGAGCATACATTTAATTTTTTTTGTTTCTATGTTTTATCCCTAATTAATCATCTGCATCAACTACCAATGCAGTTTAATATTAATGATAAAGAAGATTATAAATAAAAAAATATATGTAAAATTAATTGTTCCAACCATATTAATAGCTATTTCTTAATTCGTGTGAAATTAACTAACCGCCTATCTTTGTGGGACGGGGGAGTAATTAATTAATGAATCATATTAATGTATCATGTTGATGTTTATATTAGTTATTACACGCTGGGGTGAAGAGGTCGGAGCTTTCACAGGAGATTCCAAAAAATATTTCAATTAACTGAAAAATCAAAAGGTCATGAGTATGTAAAATTATGATAGCAGTTGAATATAGGTACATCAAAATATAAATTTTTGTCTTTATATTTTACTTGAAATTAAGGGTAAAATACTTTTAAAAAGAATTATATTTTAGAAAAAAGAAAATAAGGTTAAAATGATTATTTTAATAAAAAAATTGATAAATTTAGAAAATAAGGTCCTTTTTGCAAGGATTAGCATAGATTAGGGTTAAAATCGCTAAGTTAGAAATGACATGATCCATTTTCACAATATTAACAAACGATAGGGTCCATTTACACAAATTACCCATTGTAAAAGTGAAACTGTTGAAAAATCTCCTAAAAATTTTCTCATTCTTCACAAATCATTTTCTTAGTTGACAAATCTTCCCCTATCGCAATTTTATGGTCCCATGCCAAAGCGGTATATAATATTCATACAAGTCCCCACCTCAAAACAGTGGTGTACCTAAGGAAGAAGTAAGCCAAGAGTAACACTACTACATTGGGCAAGATTGCGAATCTCTTTTGCAGATTTTCCAATTTCTTTCAGAACAAGAGACAGGAATTTGGAATTCACGGGGGTCCCTTCTCGTAAAACGTGTCCCGGAAGTACACATTCATTGATTCTCTAGAAAAGTGGTTCACATTTTTTTCCCTGCGCATTTGGAGAGGAAATGGGGGCCTTGCCGTTTAAATTTCCAGTTCTGCAATGCGGTTCAAGGGAAGAGTTGGGTTTCAGAGCTTCCGGTGGTGATGGGTTTCCGTCGTTTCTCCCAAAAGAAATTCACAACATCAAAGACCCTCCCGCAAGAACATTAGCTAGGAGAATCCAGAGAGTTCCTGTACAGGTCTTTCATTCCGACCCCTCCAATTGCATGTGGGATTTTGGGTTCTCTTCTTAAATGACGACTTTGCAGGTTTAAGAAAGTTTAGTTTTTTCAAGAAATTTTGCTTCACAAATTACTTGGAAACTAAAAGTTGTTAAAAAGGTTAATATAATTTTAGTTCGCTGCATAATGGGGACAGTTATACCGCTTTACTGCGGTGGTTGAATTGACAATAGAATTAGGATTTGTTGAAAAAATTCATAAAAAAAGAGGTACGAGAATTTCAGGAGTATTGCGGACATATATAGGGAATGAGACTTAGGTGTGAAGTTCTATAAATTGTATTGCTGATGAGACTATCTATAATCAATTGGTTGGTATAGTCTTATCTAAAAGACTGAGGTTTTATGTGGGTCTGAGTTTAAAATCTATAAAAGGCATGCCCATGTCAAACTTTTGATGAAGGCTGAATTCCTTCTATACCCGAGGGGTGTGGAAAATACTACTTGTTCGGGTAAATAATGTCTCCTAGACCAAGCATATAGGAGATATGGTTCTAGGAAAACTGTGCATGAGCAGAAATTATGTTGGGGGGGGGGGGGGAGCCAATGTGCGAGGAGGTATAAGAGGTACTAATGGTTCAAGTAAGTATCTGTTATCTTTGAACATCTCAAGCACATGGAGTTATAGAAAATATGGGCTAAATGTTTGATATTGAAAATTGTAAGGACCTCCTGTAGCTCTACCATTTCGACCAGCAATTTATGGATTTTGCAGATTGGATTTTCGGAAAATTGCATAATGAGTAGCTGCGTGACACCGGCAACATACAGTGATACCAATCCTGTGGTTCTTCTCCACTGTTTTGACAGGTTTGTAGCCCATGAAATTGGTTTTAGATGTTTAAATTTATTTCTATTTGTCATGACATTTGTTTTAAACGTTGATTTTTTGTCTCATCATATGTTTATTTATTTATTTATTTATTTATTTTTTAAAGTACATGTTTATTTATTTTGAAAGTTGGTTTTTTGCTGCATAAATCAGTTCTTGTTTGGAATGGAGAGCTGCGTATCCGATGCTTGAAAGAGCTGGTTTGGAGGCTTGGGCTGTAGATATTCTTGGATGGGGTTTCTCCGACTTGGGTAAGTTTTCTGGCCTTAAATCTGCGCTTGATCACATTCACACATGATAATTTTTCATGATCCATCTATGCTATGTATTTGCGCTTAATAGCATTCTTTGCATCACCTATGTTGTTTGTACTCAAGGGTGTCTGATATGGGTGCACATCGAGGAGTTAGATCTTTTTCTTTTTCCTTTATGTTTTTGCACCCTTCTAAAATTTATGGTATGAGGATATGGCTAAAAGGGGTCCAAATATTAGAGAAAGTATATGAATGTCTTAGAAACTTCAAATTTATTTTAGTAATAATTTATATACATTGATAATATTAGATATCTTTTTTGGGGGAATATAGCATGGGTACTTAAAGTGAAGAATCCGGCTGTAGGAGGAACATAAGCAGTCTTCAACTCATAATTAGCATACTTTGGGTTCAACGGACCCTCCAATAAATCTATTGCGTGCACAAAATCATTAATTCATGACGGATTGACTTAGCCGATCCTACTCTTTCCCGTTACTGGAACTTGTCAGTTAAACAAGTATTTTTCATTACGAGCTAGTGTTTGATTTGAGGCGCATGTACCTGACTAATAGTGGTGATCAGGTAGTGAATACTAAAAGGAACATGAGAAGTCCATCTAATTTCGGGTTTTTATTCTTATTTGTAGAAACACGACCGCCTTGCGACTTGGTGTCCAAAAGAAAGCATCTTTACCAGGTATTCTCTTCAAATTTTTAAGCAGTACTTTTCGCCGGTGATTTTTTTGAATATTCAACATCTCAGTTCGTACTAGATACTAATGAATTTGGGTCTTATCTTGTACATAAAGCTTTGGAAATCACACATTGGAAGGCCAATGATATTAGTTGGGCCAAGTCTTGGTGCATCGGTTGCTATCGACTTTGCCGTCAATTTTCCAGAAGCTGTAAGGATATTTTACCACAGAAGGTCTTAAATTCAGTCTGTGTTCCTGCAATATGTTGATAAGTTGTTTTGATTACATCAAAATCTGCTTGGGTTCTGTGCAGGTTGATAGATTGGTCTTGATTAATGCAAGCGTCTATGCTAAAGGCACAGGTTACATGATGAAATTACCCAAAACTATGGCATATGCCATGGTAAGAATGAAACTGGATTATCTTGTTTTCTCTTACTCCCTATCTTGCAAAGGATATACAGCTGCACTTCCAGATCGGGTTTCGATATACTTTATCTTAATGAACTATGGAGCCATCTAAAATGTTCTCTTGATCAGGTCTCTTTATTGAAGAGCATCCCAGTACGATTCTATGCAAAGCGACTGGTTTTCAATGGTCTTCCGTTATCTAAGACCATAGATTGGATGAATGTAAGTTACTTAAGTGATGAGTAAATATTTCGCATGTAGGGTTCAACTAGACTAGATTGTTCTATAATTTTGTAGCGTATTTTACTTTTCGGTACTTCCTATTGAGTTGAAGGTGAAGTTAATGTCATGCTATTATTCTCTTTTAACGAAATAAAGGTTGGTCGACTTCACTGTCTCTTACCTTGGTGGGAAGATGCTACTGTTGATTTTATGCTCAGTGGGGGCTATAATATTTCTGGACAAATAAAACAGGTACTCGAAGATACATTTGCCCCTTTCATAATCCATCTCACTTCAACAATGATATGATCCAAAAGTTCTACCTTTGAGATAATGCAAACACAAATTCGTTCCACAGGTGAAGCAAAAGACGCTTATTATATGTAGTGAGGATGACAAAATTATCAGCAGTAAGCTCTTGAAGGTCAGCTTCGGTCTTTCAGTATTCTATTGGCCTTTTGGCTACACCGGTTTTCACCTTCTACTCATAATAATACTCCCTCCGTCCCACAAAGATACTCCAGTATTTATTTTCATATAGATTAAGAAACAATATTTAATATTTAATATAGTTCAAACATTAAATTTTACCTTATTTTTCCACATATACTCTTATATCTCATTAATTGTTTGAAATACTTTCAATGCATAGGTACTTGAATGACAATAATTAGTTAGGGGCATATATGGAAATGAAAAATTAGATACATACTCAACATGGTAAGTGAATTATTTTTTTGGGATGGACGAAAATGGAATGGTGGACTATCTTTTTAGGACAGAAAGAGTATTTCTATTTCCTTAAAACTATTGATGCTGATTGTGTTATCTTGAAACAAAATGCAGAGACTGCAAAGTGAACTGCCAAATGGAGTTATGCAGCAAGTACCAGGTTGCGGTCATATGCCTCACGTCGAGAAGCCAGATGCAATTGCACGGTTGATCGTTGATTTTGCTCGTAGCAAACAAAGCTACAATGGGAAGCCGGTTTCTTACTTAGTTCGCGACGTATCTTCTAACAACTTACCAGTAAGCAGAATGTTAAGGAGATTGCATTGGCCGCGCAGTTAGGTTTTAAAATTTGTTGTGGGTATCTAAGCTATCAATCTGTGTCTAAGAAAAAACATGATATTATAGTTGTATGTTAAAATTGTGTACCTGCGAAAATACTTTATATTTATAATTCTGTGCACTTTGAGAAGTGCTATACTTACGCCTAGTTATACGATGGTGAATTTCCAAAAATGGCCAAATGTAACATGGTTAGGACAAAAAGGTCCATTTTTCATAACTTAGACAAAAATAGCCAAATTTTGAGTAAAATGTCGTTTTTGTCCCTATCCACTTATTCTAGACATTTGTGAGTGGAAAAATTCTACGGAGAGCTAACCTCTCCTTTATGGAGTGGAAAAGTACTACATGGCCCCCTATTATTGGGGGATCAGGGGGACTGTCTCTTAATCCACCAATAATAGGGTGTCATGTGACACTTTTCTACTCCATAAGAGAGAGATTAGTTCTTTTTAGGAGGACTGCTTGTGAGTGTCTAATTATACGTTTCAAATGTATAGATTGACTTTCTAGTTATACAGTTAGTTTTAATAAATCTAGACAGTTGTACGGCATTATTGCATCGTTCAATACAGTTGAACACTTGAACGGTTAAGTTATAAAGTTGAAAGTCATTCTACACATTTTGAGATTGAATAATGCTATTTATCTAGAGTGGACACTGGTCTTTCGTCTAGTTGACATTCTCTCATTGGAGAATGAATGTATGAATTTCTCCATGTATTTATGGTTATCTACTCATCTTCGAATGAAAGAATGCCAACTAGATTGGAGACCGATCTCCAGTCTAGATAAATAACATTACTCTTTGAGATTTGATTTTACACGATTACATTCCATTATTAGTTTGGGGTATTTTAGTCCAAATAATGGTAAAAAAGACATTTTTGAAAGGGGAATTATATTGCCACTACAAGATTTACTTCTCCCACCACAAATTAAACACTTTTTTAAACTTACTTAAATGCCCTTAAATAAAATTACAATGACAACCTTCATTTAACTATCTTACACATTTTTTTTCTCACCACATCAAAATTTTTATTTTTTATTTTTTTGCCCCCTTTTTTCCTTCTGGTGTCATCAACTTCTTCAAACGGTTGTACCTCAAAGAGGTTGAAACTCAATTATGGGCACAGAATGATTGTTGTTTTCAATTTGCAGCAAAGGAATTTTGTAGCAAGTAAATTGCTAATCATGGAATTTTATTCCAACTCTTTTTTTTTTTTTTATAATTTTGCCTGTGATAATTTTTTTTTTTTTTTTTTTAAATTTCAGCAGCAGCACACAATCTGTAATCGTCATTGGTTTTCACCCTTAACCCTCTGCCTATGGGCTTTCCGGCAAGAACTAAAGATGGTGAAAATGGTGTTTGTTTTGTGGTGTGAAGGATATAGAAGAAATTTGGAAAGCACGCACCACGACTCTTATTTTACTTTAATTTTTTGTTGTATTTTATTTTATGTCCATTATGAATGTAATTTTATTATGGTGTGTCCATCCTTACACGTGGTGGCAATAAAATGTAGTGGGAGCACTAATTATTGTAATGGTAATATAATTGCTCTTTTTGAAAAAATTCAAAATTGGTCTATGTTTAGAGATGACATAAAAAAATGTCTGTTTTTTGAAAATTCCTCTTGTAACAATTTGTAACAATCTATGAATTCCTATACAAATTTCAAGAAGCAGGATGTCACAGATTAATGTCATGTATACATGTTGTACAAATATTAGAACACATAGAATTTTTCATCCATTATTTTGTCTAAAAATGATAAAGCTTAAGAGTCTAGCGCGGTAAAACTTCACGTTTTTGGAGTGCCACTGGCTTCTTCTTTTTTTTTTTTTTTTTTTTAAATTTTTTGAATAAGGAGTGCTACTGATTTTGTTAATTCATTATAAATTTATTGATTCGAAGCTTTTCCTTTCTTTACCCTTCAAATTAAATAAATAAATAATCTTCCTTTCTTCATGCAAGAAAGTGCAGATCTCTAAAAAGTACACATCCTTTATTGACGTGCAATGTCTCGTGAATTCCATTGCCTTTTGCAGTCATACTCACAGTCTACTCCAGCTAACTTGACTAAATTACCCTTCTTAGATATCATAATTTTTTTCGTCTATAATTTAGAATCACTGTGTCTCAACAAAACACCTTTCTCCACAATTTATTATTAAAAATAAATTAGAATACCACTTTAATGATAAAAAGTAATTGTGACGTTAAAGAAAAAAGATCATTTGCTCAACTTAAAAATACAAAATTTAGAATTTATAGACAGACAAATAACAGTATAAATCTTTTTTCTAAGCTTTGGAAAGAATTTCTTTACCGTCGATAAACTATGAATTAGATGGATAAAAATTGAACTTGAAGCGCATAAAATGAAAATTATTGCAGGGAGGCTTCTTCACCTACATGCTTAAAAAGTAGTATAGTCGTCTGTCTGATCTGACGGTCATTCTACGCTCTCCTGTTTTTCCAATTCAACCATCTTCTTTTACTGTATTTTAATTTTATGTCCCGCCGTATAATATTTTTTAAGCATAAAATTGGGGCGGGGGCTAAACAGTCTTTCAATAAGAGGTCAACTTCCTTGAACTGTTGCGCTTTAAAAGAGAGACTTTTCTCTTCCTTCCAATAAAAAGAATTCTTTTCTACTCCGCGCCATTAATGAGCGGTTGTATAATTTTTCATTTTCATTTCATGAATTGTAAGTCTTCAACCACTAGAATTTCAGAATCTTGGATGGAAAATTGTTGGAATCGATTGTTCAAGCTTGCATATACTCTGTTATAATTAAAAATTCTTGATTTTTCCCATTCTGCAATTTGGGATTTTAGTGGTAGCACCCGGTGTTGGTTGAGAGTTCATGTGTAGTTGTTGTCGGGTTGATTCCATTAGTTTATAACCCATAATTTATATCAATTCGTTAGCTCTGTTTGGTGAGTGGTGCGTGGATTCTCCAAGTAAATTGTATGCAAAATGTTCAAGTTGCAGATAATTCACATGCACATTGCACGTTGATACTGTGCATCTTTGTGATTTTCCGGTGATTCATGATTGTTATTGATCAGAAGAAATTCCAATAATGGGATTTCATTATCCAAAATTCAATATTTTGATTTGCTGACAGGAGGATATGGCTGCAATTTTATTGTCAGATGTAATTTTTAGGACTCTTCCTGTCCACCAAAGTGGATTCACAGGCACTGGCAACTGCCAAAATCTGTTTTTTGATCTTAAGTGGCATCCTATGATTCACAAAAGATTCTCCAACAAAAAGAGGTGCAAGGATATGACTTTTCATGAGGCTACATTGAATTTTTAGTAAAACGTGCTCTAACATGTTATCATTCTTGCAGAAAATCCTTGTACACAAGTTCTTGGCACAGTAGATCAAGACCGGTTCTGTTATCAAGTATGGTATGCACTATATGATAAATTTCGTAACTCAATTTTGTTTTGCTGAAAATGGTGCTTGTGCATATCATATGACGGGAAGGGGACTTAATTCGACGCATGTATATGATGGATGTATAAGTTGTATAGTTGATGGAGTTGACTTAATTGCCAACTTCAAATATTTTGTGGAAGTTTGATTTTCATTTTCCATGTCACAACTCACAACTGCCAATTATATGGAGACTGACTAGATTAGTAAGAAGCTGGGCTTTGCTCATTTTGATGTAATCCCCTAATATACTAAGTTATAGTGAAGCTAGTTATTGAAAATATTGAAATGACAGGAAGGTGATTCTGTTGAAGACTTCACAAATTTTTTAGATGATGGTGATGGTCCATTAGGGAAAAGTAAAGTCCTGGAGATTGGTGAGGATGAATTGTTGGCAACTCGAGAAGCTCTTTCCAGAGCATGTGCAAGAGAAGAAGCCATTGAGAAGGAGAGGGACCAGTTGTTTGAAGAGTTGGCTCGAGCAGAAGCTAAGCAACAGGAATACATGTCCACTATCATGCATGATAAAGAACTAGCTGTTGCAGAACTTGAAGCAGCCAAAGCTCTGTTCCACCAGAAGCTTCAGGAATCTGTAGAGGAGAAGTTTAATTTAGAATCTCAGTTGGTCCTTGCAAAGCAAGATGCTGTTGAACTTGCAGTTCAGATTGAAAAATTGGCAGAGATTGCTTTCCAGCAGGCCACATCTCACATATTAGAAGATGCTCAATTGCGAGTATCAGCTGCTGAAACTTCTGCTGCAGAGGCTGCTTATCAGATTGAGGAACAGATAAGGAGTGCAACTGAAGGGACTATAGTTTCTATTGTGGAGCAGTCTAAAGATGCAATAGATAAGGCTTTAGCTGTTGCTCAAGCAGCAGGTGACCATACAGAGAAAGCTGTGGCAGCATTTACTGATGATTTGAATCTGGTAAAAGAGATTGTCTCTATCAAGTCACAAAATGTCAAGTTACAGAATGCAGTAACTGATTTAGAATCTCAATTATCAAGTTTCAAAAATGAGATTGGCCGATTAAAGTTAGAGTTGGAACAAACCCTGCAGCGAGCAAATGCATATGAACTGCAGGCTTGTAATGCTGAGAAAGAACTGCATGAATTTCAAGAGTCAACTAGGAAAGCAGCTCTCCAAGAGGAGGAGGAAGTTAGAATCTTGTTGGAGAAAATGAAAAAGGATTCTGCAGACAGAAGGAAGGCTGCTTCCAAGGCTTTTAAGGTTGAATTGGAGGGTATCAAGGCTGCTCTTGAAGCTGCAAAAGAAGCAGCTCGATCCAAAGATGAGGCTTACATGAGAAGATGTGAAGCTCTGCAGAGATCTTTGAAAGCAGCTGAAACTGCTTCACACACATGGAAGCGAAGAGCTGAAATGGCAGAATCACTATTACTGAAGCAGGTCCCTTTTAATGAAGGGGATGAGGATGAAATCTATGTTGTCAATGGTGGCCGGATAGACCTTTTGATGAATGATGATTCACAAAAATGGAAACTTCTCAGCGATGGTCCTCGCAGAGAGATACCTGACTGGATGTCTCGTCAGATTCGTTCTATTCGCCCCAAATTTCCACCTAAAAAGGCTTTCTTGTCTGAGGCTAAATTACCAAAATTCAAAACTCTGGAGTTGCCCAAACCAGATGAAGTGTGGTCAATTGCCCAGGAAAAGACAAAGGAAGATGACACCCTTGTTGAGCATGTGATAGAGAAAGAAATCATTGAAAAGAAACGGAAGGCTTTGGAGCGGGCTCTTCAAAGTAAGACAGTCAAATGGCGAAGAACTCCAGAAGAAACAAAATTAGGTATGGTTTTGTGAAATCCTTTTACTTGTAGTTCATTTGTAATCACTTATTTCAAGAAGGATCCAAAAATTTCAAGCAAAATATTTAATGCAGAGCCAGGAACTGGTAGCGGACGCGAGATAGTGGTTAGTACATCCGCTGTAAATACACGTACATTTCTATAGTCGTCCATTTTTAACTACAAATGATACAATTCTTCAAACCTTAGTAAGAAAGCATTTTTAGATCTCTTCTCCATTGAATGATCATCTACATACCTGCGCGCTCTCCCCGCCAAATAAAAATTTGCATATGCCATCAAATCGTGATTGCGAAGTTATTTTGAAAGACGCACTTGTGATTGTGGATGATACATGGAAGCAAAGGTGCTGCGATCTGGCATTGTTGGGATGTTGACCACTGATTTGAAAATAACCTAATCTTTTTCATTTTCTAGTCATGAAACCTCTGCAGTTAAATGCAATGAAAATCTATAGAAGACACATTTAACAAAAAAATCTTGCAATTCATAGCAATTTTTTCTTTTTCAAAAAATCGATAGTACCCTTTTTTTCTTTTACTTAACAAAGAGCACTGTGAATATATAGAAATTTCCTTTGCCTATTTTCATGTATTATTTTCATCTATGCTTTTGTGGACTTCTTTCTACCAAGGGTTTGAAATCTCTATGCTTTGCAAATCGCACATGACAACATTCTAAGATACAAGATTATGCAGCATTTTCCAGGATAAAGACTCCTCTCTTTCAAAGTCTTGGTTGTATATGGATACAAACTGATGAATTCATCTTATGATCTCTTACATGCTCCAAAATCATCTTTTAAAATCTTGGAAAATCATTTTTACAAAATCTTGCTAGCTAAATTACGGAATGACTTTTCTTTGAAGGATCTACCAACATTATTATTTAATGTGAAGTGTGAACCACTTAATCTATTTTGATGTTAAACAATTCTGTTTCCTGTTGAATCTCTCTTTTTGAAGTTTCAAGCTTTCAATTGGGAGAGCTGGAGAAGACAGTGGTACCATGAGCTTGCTCCTAAGGCTGCTGATTTATCCCGCTGTGGCATTACAGCTGTGTGGTTTCCACCACCCACAGAATCTGTTGCACCACAAGGTTGTCCCTCTTCAATTTATACACTATATCTTGGTCGGTAAAACTACTGGAGACACAGTCACTGCTTTGTGTTGATACCCTTTTTTTTTTTTTTGCTGAAGCCATTATTTTCTTCAGATTTGTTTATACTATGCACGCATGTAAGAACTTTTTACTTATACAGTATTTGGGCCTTATTATAGTGTTATTCATTACTGTTGACGTAAAAAATGATTGATGAAGTATCTGTACGGCATTGCCTAAGACTTACCTCTATTCCAAATATGATTGCTAGTCCTTCAATTTTCAGTTGTGCACTGCTTAACACTACAGAGTGAACTGCAGGTTATATGCCTTCTGACCTTTACAACCTGAACTCGGCCTATGGTTCTCAGGAAGAGTTGAAGTACTGTATAGAGGAAATGCATAATCAGGATCTTCTGGTAATTTTTTTTTTTTTAATTTTCTTTACTACAATTATTATTATTTTTTTGCTTCAATTCAGCTATTCTCTGTGCAATTAAAGATAGTCCCCCCAACCCCCCCAAAACCCACATTTTCATAGAGTGTAAAATTCTTGGAAGCGGACAATATACTGCCGTAAACAGTTTTTTTCTGGAAAAATATTTTGAAAACACATAGGGAATAGTGCTCGATTTACTCTCAATGAATACATAATAATCTATTTCATGTTGTTTTTATCAACCTGAAATGATCCGTCTGTTAAGTTCTTAAATCCAAAGCGAGGTTCCATGTCTATCAGTTCGCTTCACTAATCTGTTTGTTAAATTCTTAAAATCATAGAAAAGATCAAGGAAGATTCTATATCTTTATATTAACTTCAACTGGTATACCAATAACGTGTAATTAGTGGGATATAATATTGAAGGTATTATGATATAGTTATTTGACAGTATTTGCCTCACAAATTTGCCAAGTCCCTAATAATGTGATGGCATTTGTATATGACTACAGGCCTTGGGAGATGTTGTATTGAATCATAGATGTGCTCATAAGCAGGTAGATCATTTCCTTTATAATATTTTTGGTCTACTGTTTCATCTGAAAATTCACTAACCATTCATTTCTGAAGTTCGTTCAACTTTTAAGTAATACGTTGCTGGTACTATTGCACGGTTGGTAACTTATCTGTTTTCATTGTTAATTAGCAAATACACGCCACTCCCTTGAGGAGCCAATGGTGAATGAAAAGCTATGTTTGGTTTACTAGTTGTATTTAGTAGGTCTGTTGGTTGCATAAGGGTTTGAATCTCAAAAAGGTAACATGAATTAATAAGAAGTTTCTTTCTTTGACACCAATTCCAACTCTCAGATTAGTTTAGACTTGGAAAGGGCAAAAAAAATTAAAAAAAAAAAAAAGCAAGAGATCAGCAACAACTTTTGTTTCGTTTCCTCATTAGGTTTTGGGAATAAGCAAGCAAAAGCAATCAACCAAATTAGCTTGGACAGGGAAATACTTGCTTGAAACTAAATTTCAAAGCATGAAAGAGTTCTATTTTGAAAATATGTGTTTGCATGTGTCTAAAGTAGCTCTAGCCTCACTTTTACCTTTTTTTCCCCAGAAAAGGAAAAAGGGCTTCCACTAGAAAATAAAAAGTGTAATTTAAGCTACTTTTAGACACAATCAAATATGCTAATTCTAATAAAATTCAAGATTCTTCTAAAAAGTTCATTGTGTTTTGTTCTAAAACTATAAAACATATCTTGTAAACAGTATATTATGGAAAGATTTACCTTGCATGTAAGAGATAAAGTTCTTCAAATGGAGCTTTTTTTCTGCTTTTCATACTACCCAGTGCGTAGAAATTCCCCCCCCCCCCAACAGAAGAAGTCTTTGAGGCGTGAAGTCTTTGTAGAAATGCCATCTTTTTGCAGAGAGACAAAATCCACTTTTCTGCCTTCTTTCAACTTTCTATTCTATTTGTATTGTAATCAGTGTTGAGCAAGAAAAGAAATTATGTTGTTGTATTTCTCATTCATCTAGGTATATCTATTTATACACATTACTTAGACTATATAAGGGAACTATACAATAGGTAGGAATATACACACAATTCCTAATTACATGTTTCCTAACTTAAGAGGATTCCTATAATATTCATCACACTCCCCCTCAAGTTGGAGCATATATGTTGATCATGCCCAACTTGTTACAAAGATAATCAATTCTAACTCCATTAAGTGCTTTTGTGAAGATATCTCCCAACTGTTCTCCAGTTTTCACATAACATCTAGAAATTAATCCTTGCTGAATCTTGTCACGAACAAAGTGACAATCAATCTCAATATGTTTAGTTCCCTCAAGAAAAACCGGATTTGATGCAATGTGGAGCACAGCTTGGTTGTCACAACACAACCTAGCTGGCATAGAGACCTTACAACCCACTTCTCTGAGTAGCTGAGATATCCACATGATTTCACAAACTGATCTCGCCATAGCCCTGTACTCAGACTCAGCACTTGAACGTGAAACTACATTCTGTTTCTTGCTTTTACATGAGACCAAGTTGCCACCAACAAAAACACAGTATCCTGAAGTTGATTTTCTATCTTCCTTCGACCCTGCCCAATCAGCATCTGAAAAACATTCAATCCTGGTGTGACCATAATTAGCATACAAAATCCCACGCCCTGATGCTCCTTTTAAATAGCATAGAATTTGTTCCACGGCCTTCCAGTGATCAATGGTTGGAGATGCCATATACTGGCTTACCACACTAACTGAGTAGGCAATATCTGGACGAGTCACAGTGAGGTAATTCAGCTTTCCAACCAGTCTTCTATATCTTTCGGGGTCTCCAAATGACTCACCATCTCTACTAAGTTGCATACCAGGAATCATTGGAGTACTACATGCCTTGGCTCCCAATTTTCCTGTTTCAGATAGCAAGTCAAGCACATACTTCCTCTGAGACAAGAATATTCCCTTGCTTCTAGTTACTTCAACACCCAAGAAATAACGTAGCATTCCCAAGTCTTTGGTATGAAACTGAGTATGAAGGAAGGATTTAAGGGATGAAATCCCTGCAGAGTCAGTACCTGTAATGACAATATCATCTACATACACAACTAACAAAATGATGCCACTATCAGAGTGTCTGTAGAAAACAGAGTGATCAGACTTACTCTTGTGCATGCCAAACGTTGCAATAGCCTGACTAAACTTGCCAAACCGCGCACGAGGACTCTGTTTCAAGCCATATAAAGATTTACGGAGGCGACATACTTTCCCATACTCCCCCTGAGCAACAAAATTGGGGGGTTGCTCCATATACACTTCTTCCTGAAGATCTCTATGAAGAAAAGCATTCTTAATATCCAATTGACGTAGAGGCTAATGATGTGTGGCTGCCATGGAAATGAATAATCTGACAGAAGTAAGCTTAGCAACAGGCGAAAAAGTATCAAAATAGTCTACTCCATATGTCTGAGCATATCCTTTAGCAACGAGGCGGGCTTTTAGTCGAGCTACAGAGCCGTCAGGATTAACTTTCATTGCAAACACCCATTTACATCCAATAGTCTGTTTTCCCGTAGGCAAATCCTCCAATGTCCACGTGCCATTATCATCCAAAGCATTCATCTCCTCAATCATAGCATTACGCCAACCAGAATGGGCTAGAGCTTCATGAACAGTTTTAGGAACAGATATAGAATCTAAAGACGCAATAAGAGAACAAAAAGAAGAGGACAGATGATTATAGGACACAAAAGAAGAGACTGGGTAGGTGCATGTACGTTTACCTTTACGAAGAGCAATAGGAAGATCATCACTGGAAAATGGATCTGATGACGAAGACACTGGCTCATCAGGACATGAAGTGGGAGAGTCCAGAACAGGTGCAATAGTAGGCTCAGGAGCTGGATTAGAAGGTTGGGGCCTGCAACTATAAGTCTGTGTTATGGCAGGTCTAGTAGAAACTGATGGAGGAGAATCTAATGAAGAGGTAACGGTATAGATAAGGAAATCGTCATCCGCCCCCTGAGGAATAGACTCTGTAGATGAAGAAAATAGTGTATGCTCCCAAAAGGTCACATCAGCTGACTCAAGGTACCTGTTAAGACTAGGACAATAGCATCTATATCCCTTTTGGACACGAGAGTATCCCAGAAAGACACATTTCAAAGATTTAGGATCCAGTTTTGTAACATGGGGTCGGACATCTCTAACAAAGCAAGTACAACCAAAAATCTTAGGTTCAATGGGAAACAATGGTTTACTAGGAAAGAGAACAGAAAACGGAATCTCTCCAGACAGAACGGAAGAAGGCATTCTATTGATTAGGAAACAAGCTGTAGAAACAGCATCAGCCCAGAAATGTTTGGTAACCTGCATCTGAAATAACAAAGCTCTAGCAGTTTCAAGAAGATTTCCACAAAATTTTATGGCTCTGATACCATGTAATCAGTGTAGAGCAAGAAGAGAAATTATGTTGTTGTATTTCTCATTCATCTAGGTATATCTATTTATACACATTACTTAGACTATATAAGGGAACTATACAATAGGTAGGAATATACACACAATTCCTAATTACATGTTTCCTAACTTAGGAGGATTCCTATAATATTCATCACATGTATTAACCTTGGAATTTTTGTTCTAGCCTCTTTCAACATAATAGAAAAAGGCTTCAACCCAAAGAGTGAAATCTGACAGTTGCATATTTGCAGAGTCCAAATGGTGTCTGGAACATATTTGGAGGCAGGCTAGCCTGGGGACCTGAAGCAATAGTTTGTGATGACCCAAATTTCCAAGGGCATGGAAATCCTTCCAGTGGTATGATTATTCTTTCCAGGAAAATAAACATGACTAATTTTTTCTGTACACAATGATTTAAAGGTAAAAAGAAATTTTCACTTGAATCCAAAAAATTCCATGTCTGATATAACACGCAGCACTGTCGATTTGATTGTCAACCTTATTTTGTGTGTAAATTATGCCTTGTACTCATGACAGTACAGCAATTTATACAGTCGACTTCCAGTCAATCTGATGCATACAATTAAAAGAGCATATCTTCGAGTTTTAACAAAGATGCTTGAGATGATCTGGAACAGAAATCACTACGCTTATATCTGACTTGTAAAGTCTTAACAGCTTAGTCAGCCTATACGCTCCTCGGGGGTTTCGCATTTTGAATTCTCAAGTTCATTTTATATCAGAACTTAATAATATGCAGAAGCAAATGTTACCCATGCATATGATTGTCGCTTTGTGCCATTGCCAAGGGAAGCTTATGAGAACCTTACAATACAAACAATTCTTCTATGATGAAAGCATAAACTGGAATTTACATGCCACCAGTGATTTGATACTTCACACTTGAGGTGCCTGCTTTTGGGTAAAATACCATCAAGAATATGAGTTGGCCTATGGATCTATCAGTGGAGAATATACTGATTCTCTTGCAACTTCCAAAGTTAACCTAAAATGATATTTTCATAATAGTCAGTTGGCTAAGCAAAGCTCGTGTCTTTAGGAGGAATTGGCCTGGGAATAAAATGATCTTCAGCTATACAGAATGACTTACTTGAAATTAAATTCAATTAGTTAGAGTTATTTAGCTTAACAAAGAAGGATTTGTCACCGGGTTAACCAATAAAAATGATTGGAAATTTTCATTTTCTAAGTCTTCTCCTTAATGATGTGGTGATTATAATTGGATCGTTCCTATAGTTAGAGCTAAGATTTCTGCTACTGGGCCTCACCCAATTCTTCTTTTGCCATATCTTTCAGTTTCAATTTATTACAATTTAGCTCCTTTTCATTGTCTTGCAATTCTGCCAATAGCTTTGTGATGCTTTGATATGTTCATATACTGGTTTTGCTATACCATATTGAGAAGCTGCATTTTATATTGTAAAACATGTGCAGTTATTCTGGAACTTTCAAGCAGAAATGCCAGTCTTTGTTTTGTTATTCCTGTAATATATATTATTAAAAGAATCTTATTGATGTTTGTTTTCACTTTCCTCATGCTATAATCCACTCACTTGACTATTGGAAAAAAGATTGACATTCTCACTTTGTAATCTTTAGATCCCTATTGAGTTGTGAGTTTCATGGAACCTTATTACATAATGACTTGAAAGCTTGTGGCTTGCTGCTAGTAATTCACTAATTTTTTGCTGACTAAAAACAGGTGATATATTTCATGCGGCACCAAACATTGACCATTCACAGGATTTTGTACGTAGAGATATAAAGGAATGGTTAAACTGGCTCAGAAACGATATTGGTTTTGATGGGTGGCGTCTTGATTTTGTGAGGTGAATCTATTCAATATCTATAGTTGCTGTTTTATATGCTTGCTTAAATATTTGCATAATTTCGTTATCTTCAGAAAAAGCTAAAGAATTTGAATAGTTAACAGAAATATGTGACACATGATCCAGAGGCTGTTATTATTCTTGTTTAGTTAATTTTGTGTCTCCACTTCATTAAATCTGTAAGACGTTTACTGAAACTAGAGATAGTCAATCTTCCTTTTTTCCTTTTTCTTTTAATTTCTTCGGGCAGTTTGATGGTATGCTGTAGGTAGCATTAATAATACTTTCTTGATCTCAATAAAAGGGGAACTATATGCATCATTTTTGCAGCTTCCAGATTATGATATTTTTTTCCAGTAAAGGTTTCTCGCCTGTAAGCAATAACACTGTGATTTAAAAATAAAGTTTGTTTTTGAGCAACTAATAATCCCCGTCTGTCAACTCCCCACCCTACCCCCATCTATTATTACATTACATCTTAAAATGGGTAAATAGATCTTATGGCACATTGGACCATGTCTTGTACATGCATTAGATTAGTTTCATTAAAATTCAGCAGCTGATCATTCAATATGTGTTAAGATTGATATGATGCCAAATGCAAATACATTTCCTGACTAGTCATAGCTGCCCTTACTGTGTACAAATTTTCTTTTAGACAGCCCTTGTTTGATGCTAGATGTATGGTTGTCAAAATATTACTAGACCTCAGATGTATTAGCCCATTTTATAATTCTCTTTCTATTTCAAAACAAAAACTGGTCAAACTAGTTGTTCACATATTTCATGAGACCATGTGTACCATACAATTCTCTGCTATTCATTTCCGTTCATTCTATATATATCATTCTATATATATATATATATATATATATATAATAAAATATATGTATGAAATCAGAGTATAACATTAACATGGGCTTAGATATTATATAGCGGGGACATCACTTATTACGTTCTTGTTTCTTCCAGAGGATTCTCCGGTGGATACGTGAAAGAGTATGTAGAAGCTTCAAATCCTGCTTTTGCAATTGGAGAATACTGGGATAGCCTAGCTTATGAAGGCGGTAATTTATGTTACAATCAAGGTAATATTTTCTTTGCGGTGACTTGGAAGAAATTTGTCTTGTTCGAAGTGAGAATAGGAGATTCTTGTTCTTATTTCATAGTAATTTGGATGCTATTTTCTAGACCATGCAACCTCCTTTCAGTGTCAAAAAAGCCCCCCCAAACTTCATTTTTCAATTGGGAATTCTGCATGATACTTGGAGGGTGTTTGATTCTCATTTTAATTTTTGGTTGTAATGACTGGTTCAGGTTTAATGGAAATTTGAAATATGTGGTTGCAGTCAAATTGGTGGTAGGTGAAATTATAATAAGAAACAAACATCCCTGGTGCCCCTTTATGATGCAGTAGTAGGTCAGGGTGGGACCTAGGGACTTTAACCCAAGAAAAAAAATCTATTTCCACTATCCTACAATTTCTTTAATTTTAATATATTTATTTCTTTTCAAGTTTCTCTGCAAATTCTTATCACCTAGGCAAAGATACTACTAATGGCTAGTGCTTGCCAACTTCTATGGATGATAAACTTAACTCTTTTGGAGGCCAAAAATAAAATAAATAAAAACAGTGCCACTTTTGTCATATATATGTTCTGTCATTTCCTTTTGAACTGAAGATAATTGCATCTATATCTATGTCGGTTTACTTTGTTGTGCGAGGTTGATGAAACCCCATTGATAAAAAAAAGGAGATATTTGAGTAATTTTTAAACCAATGGAAGTTAATGAACTATTTGATATGTCATAATATGAACCTGCTTGACAGTCCTACTTCAGAAAATATCAAACTTCTAATAACTGCTAAAAATACAACTTAGATTTTATAATGGATTTATGTAAAATTTGGAAAAAGAGTAAAACTTCTATCCACTTAACCTTTTCAGAATAGATCCGAAAAATTATCATTACTTCCAGAAGATATCTGACTTCAAGAAGTCATTGAACCTATTAGGGCTTAAGCTATTGCTTATCTGCCTCTAGCTTTTGCTTTATATGAGTACTTTGACCATAAAAATCTGTAATGTAATTGGTTTTGTTTTGATTTAAAATGTGCCTTCAACACTATTTACATATGTTTTTAACTTTTGCGTGCTGGCTCCTTTTGTTCTATATCCAGATGCTCACCGGCAACGCATAGTCAACTGGATCAATGCAACTGGTGGCACCTCTTCAGCATTTGATGTCACAACAAAGGTGCCTTCCTGAAGATCATTTTTCATATTTCTCTTCAATTATTACATGCTTGCTATCTTTCCATAATTGTTTCTTTTTTCTTGGAATATATTTATTTAGCCTTAAGATGAAGTAATTTGGAGGTTCTAACTCCTATCCTAAGTGAGGAGTTTGCTAAAACTTGATATTTGACAGCCAGATAAGTTGATCTGGTCGATTAGTCTGTTTCTTTTTTATTCTTCTTATTTTAATTTTACTTTTTAAATATCAGCCTTGGAAGAAATGTTTCACTCAGTCCAAGTTTTATGTAATTACAATCTTTGTTTTCTTTTGCCGCATCTACCCATGTACTTTTTCATATGATATAAGCAGGATTCACTCGACTATGATTTATGTAGTAACAATCTATTGCAATGTGGTTGCATTTATAATGTCATTGATATTGTTCGCTGTGTGACATTTGCTTATGAAAGGATTAATAATTCTATATTAAGTGCTACATTTTATCTGACGAGATGGATAGATGAATTCTTGCCCTGGCCTTCATTCAATTATTTTTAGGGTATTCTCCATTCTGCACTGCATAGTCAGTATTGGAGATTAATAGATCCTCAAGGGAAACCAACAGGGGTAATGGGATGGTGGCCCTCTCGTGCTGTCACATTCTTAGAGAATCATGATACCGGATCTACACAGGTATACGGACATTTACTCCAAGAGCCAGTAGCCGCCGGCCCCAAAAACCACCCATCATGTTGTTCTTTGTAAGCTTGTAGGCTTGAAAGGACGGTGAGAGAGGCAAAGCGAGTACACATTTAATTGTTACTATTGGCTACACATGAGAGCAAATCCCCGATAATCTATATAAAATCTTCTGTTGCATTATCTTTCATGGGATCAAATTCTACATTCTGCCCATCTGCTTCTATTGTATCTGCTCATTTCAACTTCAAGATTTCAAGTGACAATTAACTCACTTTAACTCTTGCAAACATTTTCTCCCCTTAGGGTCATTGGCCATTTCCAAGAGAGAAGCTAACACAAGGATATGCATACATTTTAACACATCCAGGGACGGTAAGTGTTTGTTCCCAGTTTCAAACATGCTATTCAGCAGAAAGTGTTTTTCCTTTGTGTCATGTCCCAGCTGGAACTCTATTTACCAACTTTTTGGCATGCATTTAGTTCTTGGATGAATAATTGTGATTTGTATTTCTTACCAAATCTGCAGCCTGTTGTATTCTATGATCATCTTTACGATTTTGGTATCCATGATATCATAACCGAGTTGATCGAAGCTAGGAGACGGGCTGGAATCCACTGCCGGAGCCCCATTAAGATATACCATGCTAATAATGATGGTTATGTAGCACAAATTGGCGATACACTTGTAGCGAAGCTTGGTGATTTTGATTGGAATCCTTCCAAGGAAGTTCATTTGGATGGAAGCTGGCAGAAGTTTGTCGATAAAGGATCGGATTATCAATTGTGGTTGAGACAATAAGCACATATTTGGTACCCCTATTATTTTGCAACAAGAAGGGAGGTCATGATTCTTGTAATATTACCCACTTCCACTTCAAGTGAAGTGTACGAAGCTAGATGGAAGGCGAATAAGACGTCTCGGTTGTATACTTGTATTGTTATCTTTTGTGTTATTATTAATGAAGCATAGCATATGCTATCATGATTATTTCTCCTACTATGGCTCTTATATTGATGAAAACGTTGGAGGGAACCCAAAAGAAATCCTCTTTCTAGGGGTATTTTGAAGTTAAATAGTTATAAAGTATGGATTAAAATAAGCTAGCTAAACTAAACCAAAAAGACAAGAAGATTGATTAAGAAGTTTGGAGATGCCGGGGATCAAACCCCGTGCCTCCCGCATGCAAAGGGAGCGCTCCTAGCAAAATAACATTCTTCCTAATTTACAGAGGAGTAAGAATGGCAATGGAACGAGTATTACTCGATATCTGAGAGTACCCCTCGAATGGGGTGAGTATTACACGACCCGTTAAGTATCGGGGCGGGTACGGGACGAAATTTTTTGCCCCAAAATCTTATCGGGGCGGGGACGGGTTTTGGCCCCCCCTCCCAGATCCGATACCCGGTCTCTCTTTTTTTTTAAAAAAAAATATTTTATTCTCTATGAAATTTCAAATATAGATACCAAAGATGAAACTGATATGATATTTAGGATGACTTTTCATATAGTTTTAATTTTATTTTTTTAGATATTTTTTTAATTATTTCTTAACATGGCGGGTAACGGGTATTTTTTTGTACTCGCCCGGAATCACCCCTGTCCCGTACCAGCCCCTACGCGATTGAATCGGGTACGAGGCGAGTACGTGGCGGGGGATTTCTTAACGGGGCGGGGACAGGGAAAAGCATACCCGCCCCGAACCCACCCCATTGTCATTCCTACAGAGGAGATAAGTTAGGAAACTTCTAATTATTTACATAGATTAAAAAACTATTAACCTTCTGTTTACAAGTTAAAAAAGCTAATGTCTTCTCAAATAGAATATATATAACTATTTCATGGTTGAGGATCTAAAGAAAAATGATAATACTGTTGAGTCTTTTGTTTTTATCTCAGATCAAATATTAGCTTATCACTTCTATGTGCAAGTATGACAACTAGCTCTCAATTTTACAAGCGGGGAAAATTTGGTTTTCGTCTATCTGTAAATGCTATTTTTCTAAAATAGCATTTCTTTGATTCTAAACTATAATTTTCACATTATAATGAGTACAGCAATTTTTAAACGCCAGAGTGCGTATTATAAAATATGTACACCTCAAATGATATATCACCAAATAATCTATAATTTAAATATTTTTTACTAATAAGACATTTGACGGAATATACATTAGATGTTAACATCTTTTACAATATCTACTGTGAGTAGAACTTTATTCGTCTCATTTCACTTTTACTTTACTTATTAGCTATATTTAATTAGACACAATTTTAAATTTTAATAAATCTCCATCATTTAATCATCCTACCTTATTAAATAATTTTATTATTATAAAAGTATAATAATACAAGGAGAATGATAAATAACATTATTCATTAATAATTTTTCGAAGCTCTAACAGAATCAAAAACAAAGGCGGCTGGAAAAAGTAGGGCCATGGAAGGATGGCCAAGAAATAATAACAATAACTCCAAAAAAAAAAAAAAAATGGAAAAGGGCTCCCCCGCACAGAAAGTCTTTTTTGTCCCTGAAAAAATTGCAAAAAGCAATCATAAAAGAAAACGACACGCGCGTGCGAAAAAGCGCGTGGTCGAACGACTCCAATTCTTACTTTTCTTCCTTTCACACAGAGTAATGATCTGGTACTGTCTCGGTATATGTGGACCCGCAGTAGTGTCCGTCCACTCACCTATATATCCCATCGGACGGCTGTGGTTTCACAACGATAAAATAGTGCGTAACACCTAGAAATATCTCAGGTCCGGGTACGCAAACCTGCATCCTTAGCCTACTCTCTGCTTCGGACTTAAGAGGCTCGGCCCGAGCCAAGACTATGAAGTTTTTTGTTTATTTTCTTACACGATTTTGGTGGCTTTATTATCTTGGGACTTGTCTGAAAAACATAACCACCCTCTCACACTAGAGGTAGAGAGAGAAAGCAAGCAGCAAAAATATACATACAAATACTTCTGTATCTATACACAGGGAGGGGGAGGGGAAGTGGAAGCATTTTGGTAGAGCCCAGTTGAAGAAATTGCACTTTTTTGATCTCCATTTCGTAAATTATTAATCTTTTCGGAGTAAGTTAAAGAAACGAATTGTTCCCGTAGACACACTTAAATTATTCAACTCAGATCACACTGTAATTACTTAGAGTTACTGCTTTGCTGCTTTTCTTGCTTGTACTTGTTCCAGGTCAGAAATTTTTTTAGCTCTCATGCAGGTTGAATTGTGTAATTTGTAATTTGAGCTATGATTGTGGAAGTTTACTTCTTAATTTGGTGAAATGTTGTTGGAATTGATTCTATCGTGGGGCTTTTATATGTGTTTGGGGAAATTGGGGCAA
Source organism: Nyctanthes arbor-tristis (assembly GCA_963692815.1). NCBI lineage: Eukaryota > Viridiplantae > Streptophyta > Magnoliopsida > Lamiales > Oleaceae > Nyctanthes > Nyctanthes arbor-tristis. The sequence continues at coordinate 136,800 of CAVNYN010221509.1, forward strand.
AGAATTGGGTATTTGGTAACATGCAGGAGTTGTTTAGGGTTTCTTTCTTGGTTAAATTTTGGATTTTTGCACTCAACTCTTGCATTCCTTATGTATTTGTGTCGTGTAATGGGTTTTTAAAGAATTCAAAGTTGAATTCTATAGTTGGAACTTTTGGCGGTGGTGTTGGCGGTTGGATTTATATGACATTAATTTGGTTAGTCTTGGTAACTAAGTTGTGTTTAAGCTAATTATTAATATTGCGGCCGATTGGATTAATCTTATTCGTACAAAAGTAAATCATTGTCGGCAAATTCAATATTTACTTATATCGCGTTAAACAGTAGTTCGAGAAGATGCGATTTGCTAGGTACGTTCAAGAAAATCAAAGAGAATAACTTTTTAGTACTTCCTTGCCACATTTGTTTATTAACAAGTCTCTTTCAAGAAAGTTGAGGCTGAGTATTTCTATTTACTACCTTGGATTCTACAAGTTAAACTGTCTCAAGCTCTTCAAGACGTTGTGGAGCGAACAGTAGACCCTAAAATTAATTACCTTCTAAAGAGATATGATCTTGTGGAAACGTTCAGTTAGTTGGCAATATTCATGTCGCATTGTTAGTGTACCCAAAACAGAAGTTAAGTGTGCTGGACATTTTTTCTTAAGCATACTCCACTTACATAGTGTATCATGGATAACATTGATATAATCCTATAGTACAATATGATAAAACCATTCTAATCTATTTAGTTCTTTTAACTAAGCTTGTTTGATTTCTAGTCAGCCTTTTTTTTTTTTTTAATCATCTGCATATAGGGTTCAGGCACTTCTATTCTGATCTGATCATTATGATATCCTTATTTTGTTATTTCTATTATGTCTACCAGGAAAGTTCTTTACTGGTGGGAATATCTGTGTGGTTAATTCTGTAGAGGAACTAGGAAGTTAAGTCCTTTCTCACTGAATTATATCTCAAAAGGCTTTGTTGGTATGCAACAACTTCATCAAGGCAGTATAACTTCAGTGACGTACAGATGTTGCAGAGGCAAATCATGTTTAAGCAATTTCAGGAGTTGCAGCGAAGACAGCAACTCCAGGAGTTGGGTGATGGAGGAAAACAGAATTATGTAAATCAACAGCCATCTCAAAAACGTGTTTCTGGTAGTCAATTTGCTCCTCCAGTAAATGGGTCACCCCTTCATGATTCCTCACAAATGTTTGTTTCTGGTAATATGAACATGATACAACATGGTGGATCCGTTGTCTTCCAAGGTTTTTCCAATGGATTGGGTCTTTCACTAGCTCAGAATCAGTATGTACGTCCTATGAATTTTCAACAGCAGCAATTTGGTGCACCTTTATATTCACACCTCCAGGGGTCGCCTAATGATTCTCCCAATATGCTGGTTGTGAACAAAACTACTACACTGGAAATGCCAAACGCGCAGTCATCGGCTTTTGGTGATTCAATTATTAATCAAAGATGTGATTTTTCTTCTGACCAGATTTGTATCCCAGATGGAGCTTTGCTCCCTAATCAAGTTTTTGAGGAGAAGAGTTTGTTTGGACAAGTTCCTTTCCAAGGTTTTGGTCATGGAAATTTACATGGAAACTACTCCCAGCAAGGAAATGCTGTGCAGAGAAATGCATCAATTCTTGGATCAGAGGAGAGGCAAAAACAAGATAATTGGCATGCACTTTCTCCAGGAAATGTGCCAAAGCCAGAGTTTTCACAGCCCAATGCTTCTCTGGACCCACTGGAACAGAAGATCTTATATGATACCGATGACAACATGGGTGCTGGAGGCTTTGCAAGTACCCTGGATCTGACATCTTACATGGATGAAGTTCCGTCTATGCAAAGTGGCAGCTGGAGTGCACTTATGCAGTCTGCTGTGGCAGAGACTTCTAGTGGTGATACTGGGATACAAGAAGGATGGAGTGCGTTGAGCATTCAGAACACGGAACCTTCAACTGACAATCAGGCCTCATATTATATTGAAAGTGGGAAATTGCAAAAGCATTGGGTTGATAAGAACATGCAAAATTTATCCTCGCCAAGTTCAAAACCCGAGACGTTTTTTCAGAGTTCCAGTATGAACTACAGATTTCCTGGTTTTCAGCAATCAGGTGACCAATATCTCAAACAGAGAGATGAGTCACATTCCGAGTCTTCCCTTTCTTCCATTCAGCAGTCTCCAAGAAATACTAGCAAGTGGTCAGATTATAACCCTCAACAGAAGCATCCTGGAGGAGAAAGTCGAATGATTCAATCGTCTTCACCTTTGCCCAACTTTTGGCTTGGCCAACATCAAGAGCCTTTGAAAGGTAATCTAGATAATTTTAATATTGTGGGCCAACCTTTCAATAGCCTTTCAGGTAATATTATGTTCCCTCTTATCATCCCTCGTACGTTAGGCCATGACAACCATTCATGATTTATGAGAATAGTAAGAATGAAGGTCCAGGTAATATTTGGAAGACTGATTCAGTAATATGTGTGGTCAATTGTCTGATTAAGTGGGTGGGAGAGAAGGTAAAGTCTGTCAGGTTGATGTAGCAATTAGTAGAAGTTATAATCGATAAATTATCTTGCTGCATGTTCTTACATTTGAAGTGTAAAAAGGTTACAACTTTCAAAAATAAAAACTTACTGTCCGAATAAGTAACTGTATATTTTCAACTTTGGCAAATGAAAAAAGTCGATTCTTTTCAAACTTATTTACTAATATAAGTTACAAGTAAACTCTTTAAGCTTGACCACACCTTGTCTTAAATGGAATATTCAATAGAATTGGTTAGTAAGGATAATCCTAATGAAAGCTCTCTCTCTCTCCCATACAGGCAATGAGTCTATTGGCAGGCTTCACGGAACTATAACACAGAATGTGACTGGTAGTCAAAAGCCATTTGATCAGGTTGGTGAGATATTTTTCTCCTGCCAGCTAGATCCTGATGTTTCTAAACTGAAAATGTAGGCCCAAATTTATATTTTCTATGTCTTGGCTCCTCAATGTTTGCTAATGGAGAGGTCTTGATGTTCTAAGACTAAAAGAAACTTTGAAAAGATACTGCTTTTCTTTTACTAAAGATGTTTATTATATGATGGTATATTATAGAAGGTCCCTGGTTAGTGATTCTTTTTTTTTCCCTGGTCTATGGGCACACAGCAGAATGTTGAAAGTCACTCATTTAAATCAGAGAAGATAGATCGTGGAAACAATTTTGTAACAACGTCAAATCTCTTTGGTGCTCGCTCACATCAAGTTCAAAGTGCAACCGCTCAAACAAGGTAGTCAATCTTTACAAATGCTGAAATTTCATGAGAACCCCTCTGCAGATTTAACAACCACCACTTCTGGTTGCATGTGGAGAGGAAGAGTGTATCTTCTTTTTCTAGATTAGCATCGTTTCTTCCTTCAATCTTCACTCTTGTCTTGTTTTTGTGGGTTTATCTGCTCTTTTATTTTGGATAGATCCTATATGAGAACTCTGATTGATATCTTCAATGGCAGTGAAAATATGCTTGATCTACTTAACAAGGATGATATCTCCATAGAACATACACATGGGAACTTGAACTCAAATGGTTCAACACAGAAGGAAGTACCCCTAACGGAAAGTTTTGCTTCTTTTGGTAAACCATATGATGTATCTTCTCTGCGACAAGGATTTGGCTTGAAATTGGGACTTGATCAGCAGACTCCACAATCATACCCTTTAAACCAAAATTTGTCGGTGGGGAAGTACCCACCTACTTCTGGTCATGTAATCCTCGAGCTTTTATGAAAGAGTTGATGGCACCACTATTGTTTATGGGCATCTCAATTTGCATTTATAATATGTATGTCTTGGTTAAATATTAAATTTCAATTCAATATGGCAGGGGAACTCAAGTGCAATATCACCTTCAAGTCATACGCTTCAAAGCCATCATCCATCAACCCCACATTCAAGTCATTTGACAAGTCAAATTCCAGGATACAACACTGCTATGTCAGGAGATAATTCTCAAATGAAAAACATCAACACTTACAATCCAGAATTTCCTATTTCTGGATCTGTGGCTGTATCTCAACCATCGTTGACATCAGGTATGTCTCAGAATGTGGGGCTACCACATGTGTGGCCAGATATGCTCCATTCCCCTAATTTAGCTTTGAGCGGTCTCCAGGCTACAGCAGAGCCTTCACGTGAGCAGCATAATCAAAACTCTTCTAAACAAGGAAATAGCGCATACTCGGAAAAATCAGAATGTCATGAATTGAGATCTGGTAGGGAAGGGTCCCATGCATATGGCTCAACTGAGGTTGATAGCTCAGCATCACAGGGCAGATCTACTCACGTGCAAGAAACACTGGGAAAAAATCACTTAGAAGCAGATGTTGGATCTGGTTCTTTGATGCCCTCTAATATGGCACATCAGACAGGCAATCAAATCCCTGAAGTTCCAGCCAGAGACACTGGAGCCTTGGGCAATCCTTTAACATCCTTATATACTCTGGAGCAGAATTACCCCTTTTTGCAACAGGTGAAAATGGCTTCAAAACCTGTTGAAGGTGATTCTAGTAAAAGTTTGCAGATAAAAGCTGTTGATCGTATTAACAATCAGCAGCCGATGACAGATGCAAGACAGCTGTTCTCCTTTGGGCAGAAGTCGGGAGCCAAAGATACAGAGAAAACTGAGTTGAGTGCAGTTTCGGAGCTCAGTGCATTTGGTGATAATAATCAGTTGGGGAAAGCTTCTTCATCACATGCTTACCTTCGCAATCCCCAACAGACTGTAATGTTTGATCAAAATGATCTGCAGAATGCTTCCATAAGCAATAATGAAGCTTCAAACATGTCAGTTCAGTCCCAGATTAGTATGCATATGGCTCCATCCTGGTTTAAACATTATGGAACCTTCAAGAATGATCAAATGAGACCAAAATATGGCACAAGTGCTGAAATCTCTGGAAGGACTCTTGTTAACTTGCCGGCAAATAGTTCAATTATGCAGATGAATTCAGCTAGTCAAGGAAGCAGCGTATGGCCAATTACAGCTGTCAGTTCAGTAGCAAGTACACAATTGCCCCCTGCTGATGTGTTGCCTTCAGATGTCACTTATCAAAATTTGGCGGCTTCGAGGCCAAAGAAGCGTAAGACCACTGCTTTTGATCTTCTACCTTGGTGTGAAGAAGTAACTCAAAATCTGGGGAGACTCCAGAATATCAGGTTTGGATTCTTTTGTCTTTTCTGCTACTGAATATTTCCAGATTTTGGTAATAGGGAATTTCCAGTTCTTGCTTCCACAATTAATTAACCACCTCAATGTAACAAGCACTCAATGCATTTCAAAAGACAAATATTTTTAAGAGGCAATTAAATGATGTTTGCTAATTTTTCCTGTTCCTGATCTCTTATGTGCCGCAGCATGGCTGAGTTAGAATGGTCACAGGCTACAAATAAAATCTTTGAAGAGGTGAGACAGATCACATAATGAAATCTATTGTTAACGGTTCTAATAAATGATCTGGTTTATAGTAATCAAAACTTTTTCCTATTGAGCTTCTCAAATAGCAGGTTAAAATGGATGCCCTATTTTCTGAAGATGTTCCCCCGGTGGTTCGAGCAAAAAGAAGGCTTATCGTAACAACACAGCTTATGCAGCAGGTCTTACGGCGTGCACCAGCCGTCATTCTTTCTGCAGATGCAAATTCGAACTATGATTTTGTGGCATATTTTGCTGCGAGGTTAACATTGGGGGATGCCTGCAGCCTGGCTGGCAATCCAAAATTGTCGCAAGACACCAGTGACATGTAACATCTGTCAATACATTTATTCCTTTTTTAATTTTTTTTTTAAAAAATTACTTAAGTTGCTTTTATTTTCATGTCTGTGACTGCTTAATTTCTGAACAAAAGATTTGTCAAACAATGCATAGGCCGCGTGAGAAGCTAATGTCCAAGAGAACTGGTGCATATGATTTCTCAAAAGTTGCGGCAGGCTTGAGTGATCGAGTAAAGAAGCTAGAAAGCCATTTAACAAGGTGAGTGTGTATTCATCTCATAGGAAATAAATAGCTAGACTTTAATAGTTCCCTCTGGCTTCGTGTTGTCTATGTTTATAAGGTAAGTTGATCAGAAGATGGTAAATATATCATGTAATTTCAATGAGCAGTATGGTGGCATGTTACTCAAGCACAATCACGGAGGTGTAGTGCTTAATGATACATTTCTGAAAAAATAATGCGCATCAATTTGATGATGCAGATTGGAAAAGAGTTTGTCAAATACAGACATTAAAGCAGAATCCCAGGAGTTGGAAAAGTTTGCAATGATCAACCGTTTGGCAAGGTTCCATGGCAGGGCTCATCAAGTTGGGGCCGATACAGCATCATCTTCTGGTGCAACACAGTCAGCTTACAAGATGAACCTGCAGAGATACATAATAGCAGTTCCAGTACCTAGGACAATACTACACGACCTCTTCCGATCTTCTTTGTGATTGTCATCCTGTACAAGCCATTCCATCTATAGGCTCTTTCTTGGTTCTGCTGTCTACAAGCCGTATCTGCTGCTACAGACATATGCTGACATGGACGGAATGGAATGCAAGATGCGCTTACTCCTAGTGAGGCTAGCGAAGCGGTACTTTTCTTTTCCTTTTTCGGATAAAGCACATAAATGGTTCTTTATAATGTGCTTCAAATGTGGGATTGCTCGCATGTAACTCACCTTATAGGGTATGCAATCAACTCTCAGGTTTATCTATATTGTAGTACTAACTTTGTGTAGCTGTAAGTTTTTTTTTTTTTTTATCCATATGTCTTATTTTTACTTCTCAGGGATAATAAAGCCCCTGAAGGCCCCCACCCCCAACCGAAAAAAAAAAAAGGAAAAAGAAATAAATAAATAAAAGAGGGGGGAGGAAGAGAGCCGTTGGGAAATGTTTGAAACTTGGCGGTGGAATGTTTGATGTGTCCCAGGAGTCACGTGTATACCTATTTGTTTGACTAATAATAAAAACTGTCTGAAGTCACTTTGGAAGCGTCTGTCACCTTTTCAATTGTTATTACTTTGACAAGTACGAGGTTGTTTTGAGAATCCGACAGTGATGATCATATGCACAGCAGAAAAGGACAGTCCGGCTTCGATGTTTTTTAG
>CAVNYN010221513.1:0-54913 GCA_963692815.1 Nyctanthes arbor-tristis
GTCGGGGATTACGTCCATCACTATCCTTCGCCTTTCCTCAGAGTACCATCCAATAATGGAGCTCATATGTGGAAGGAACAAATGCTTCCAAAGCTCGGGAGCAAAATCAATCCGTGAGAAGAAAGGATCCACTATGAACATCTTCAAAATGTGAAGAACTGCATTTTGAACATTGTTTCTTAACATCCACAAGTAGGACAGATTCAAATGCGCCCAAGCAGACAGATAGGAATTAGGGACTCCTGCAGTTTTTTGACCAGCATTCAGCATGGCAGACACTTGTAACATCTTCTCAGCATAGTCCAAGCGTGCCATCTTAGTTTCCATATTTGATGTGTTAATTGCCTCTTCAAGATCGGAAGAGCACACGTTTCCCCAATCTAGATTAGCTAAAACAGCTTGGTCAGAGTATCGGACTTCATTGTCTTTTTCAGAACTTCCATTCTCAGCTGCTAATCTCTCTGCACATTGTTCCTTGTGTTGTGTTCTTTGTTCTTTGTCTACCAGCCCATCTTGAATGAAACTTCTTACTGTTGTTGTCAAGGATCGAACTATGTCTTTTTGGTCCATATCAAACCTATAAGCCATTATTTAACTTGTACAGATCTTGGTCCAAAAAATCGTATCCAGGATCTTCTGTTCCCCTGTTATGTAATCACAGCCAGAAGGCCCAGAACTTAGAATATTGACACCAAATCGCAAAACTGATTATATTACAGTGCTGAACTAACAAACAGCAACCAAAAACTGTCAATGATTTACTTAAGATTCATTATGCTAGAGAAATTGGAATTTTGCACTCAAATTATTACAGTAGGATAACTCGAAAAATGAACCCCCAAAGCCCAAACAATAAAATTACGCATTTAGATGCTTTAAATGGAATGTGTGAAAAATGCATTATGGCTTATTACCAAGAACTCGGGATCGGCGGAAAGATCTATGTCCATTCCGTACCTATCTTCCCTGCCATCCGCATTCCCAAATTTAGGCTTTCTGTCTGCTAATTTCTCCCCATATAAGGAAGAGCATAATCAATGAAATTCAACTGCTGAGCTGAAGGAGAGAAATTCATGGTCCAAAGAGTTCACAACAAACAGAAACATTTCCAAATGCCTAAGGAGGCCTTCATTTTCAGTACAAAGTTACAAAAATTAATTAATCAGTTGATAACTTCAAACCTCCACCGCCTCCTTCAATCATCATTGATAAGCGAAGTAACTCAAGCAACAAGTAAAATGGGAAAAAATGATAAAATATCGAAAAAATTTAGAGCTCAGAGTAGCATTAGAGTTTTAAACCAGAAGCTTTACCAGAAATCGTACTGCTGCAGTTTCAAAAATAAACGGATAAAAACAGAGTACGGTAGCAAGGTACAAGCTTCATACACTAGCACCATGAACAATACCAGCATACCACATTGAAGTGCATAACGTAAATATTCAAAACCTAATTGGATTAGTAAGTCGTACCAGTAAACACTGCACAGTTAATCACGCACAAACGGCTGTCTTTCTTTGAACCTATGTGTACAGTACTACAGCATATGCAGAGCGATGGATAGTAAAACTTGCACTGGGAATTGAAAAACAATCTGTTACTTACACGCAAAATTAGCACCCCCAGAAACTGTACGAAGCGAACTTGTTGAACAAGTAAAAGCATCAGACGGCCTGTCCTTGATTTGATCCTGAACTCTCGGGAATGGTCAGAAAACTCTGAATATGGACAAATTTGAGAGAACAAACAAGAGATGGATAACGACAAATTTTGCTAAAATTTTTACAACTTGTTTGGCAATCTTTATTTTTTCTATTTATAAACTCACTTATTATTGATTTGACAACTATTTAACAATCACCATATATTTTAAATTTTAATTAAATCTCCACCACTAATTTCACTCTTTATAAATTCACTTTATAATCTTAAATTTTAATTAAATCTCCACTACTCATTTTCACTATTTATAAATTCTCTTTATTAATTCACTTTATAAACTTAACCAAACGAGCCTTATTTGTATGAAGACGAAAAAGCCGGCATTTAGAAGATTAATTGGCTGCCGGCATTGACCTTGAGGGGATCATCAAGGGCTCCAAAGCAAAGCGTGGATTGTATCGTTTAAATTAATTAGTTTATTTATAATTTGATTAAACCCGATAGGAGACAGAAAGGCATTTGTGCTATGGTTGGGTGTTTTATGCTCATGATTAGACTTGTCACATCCATGAAAAGTGATGAGTTGATTAAGAAAAATAAACAAAGAGAGTTGTTTTCATGTCAATCTCACAATATGTGGATTACAAATACATTATAAAAAGTTTGCAACTGTGTTACACGTAGTATTCTAATACCATATATGTGATATGATATAGCACTATATGATATATATGGTGCTAGAAAATTTTCAATTGTGTTACACTTTAACAAGATTTACGAATGATATTGTTTATACGATTTATAAAAAATTAAAATTTCATATTAAAGATTCATAAAATTTTATATCTACACTTCGTCAGGCTTCACTCTTTTTAGAGCATTTTCCATGATAATGAATAAAAATACATTGAGGACTCATAAGTAACTGAACAAGCAACAACTGCTTTACAACTGGTAATTGATGGTAACCTAACATGATAAATAATTTTCTTGCATTCTACAAACCTTTTCAATCGAGTTGTTTAGTATGCTAACTATTATCTTTATCACCCCTACAAATTTTATCTCGCTACGTTGTTACAACTCTACAAGCGATTCATTTCAACATAAAAAATCATTATATAATCTTGAATTGTATCCCTTTATTATATAAAATAAATAAATAGAAACTAAATAAGAAATCCATTAATTTAGACTTTAGAGCTTGGTCAGCTGGCTGATAATTTTTTTTTTTTTTAAAGAGATGACGTTTTTAACTTTTAACTATATATAGAAATAGAATTGACGAAATTTTCTAATGAACTGCTTTTTAGGGAAATGTTAGCTACTTAGAAAAACTAAGAATATACACCAAACTAAACAAAATATTTTAGCATTTTTAGCTCCAAAAGCAAATTGGAAGTTTAAATACGTAATAATTTCAAAATTCTGTCCCCCCGGCTTTGAGTTCGCTAAACAAAATTCAAAATTTTCTGAAGTCATTTCATGAGTTTAAATACATAATAATTTATTCTGGCCCCCGGCCGGCTGTGTGTTTGCCAAAACTACTCATAAGGTGATTGCAACTTAATTACTAATGTCCTCAATCTTTTAAGTTTTTATCGATTAAGTCTCTAACTTTTAATTTTCCTTCTCAGCGTCATCAACCTTTCAAATGCGTTACACCTAATGTCCCTATGACGGAAATCGTCAATTTTTCCATTAAGTTTGATGGTATTATAGTAAAATACAAAAAATAAATATTTTAATGTTTAAAAATATAAAAAAAAAGAGGTTGGGGGCACCCCTTGGCCGCGGGCTGCCATTTTCAGCAGCCTTTGAGGGAGAGACTCCCCCCATTTGGTTGCCAGAAACGACCTCAATGACTGCCGAAAATGGCAGCTAAAAGTGCTGTCATTTCTAACAGCACTTGGGGAGACTCCCCCCCCCCTCCTCCTCAATTTGGCCGGCTTTTCTAGCAGCCAAAAGGGGGGAGTCTCCCCCCTAAAGGCTGTAAGAAATGGCAGTCAAAAGTGCTGCCATTTTCGACAGCCAAAAGAGGGTATCCCCAACCATTTTTCTTTTTTTTTTAAACATTAAAATATTTTATTTTTTGTATATTTTACCATAATACCCTTTAAAACTTAACGGAAAAATTGACGGTTTCCGTCCCAGGACTTTAGATGTAACGCTTCTGAAATGTTGAAGGCGCCTAAAATGAAAATTAAATGTGAGAAACGTAATCGATAAAAACTTAAAAGGTTGAGAATGTTAAGTGTAATTAACCCATATTTAAATGACTTCCGGGGGCGGGGGGGTTCTAATTTTTAAAAATTATTGAATTTTGAATTCTACAAATAAAGAACACTGTAGTACAGGGTAAACAATGGATCTGTTCAACAACTAATGAAAAGATCAAGATTTTCTGTCAAAAGTTTTTTATGTTATTAGATCAAGCGTTAACAATAACAAAACTAGTTTTGAATGAAAGCTTAACTATTGGGGTGATTTTGTTAACTTCAATTCATCAAAGCAATACGGAGTTCATTTGGCTAATTATAATATGTTCAATTATAATTAGTGTTGATTTTTAAATTTAATTATGATAACAAGGGGTGTGAGCAACAAAAATGTGACAATTATAATCGATTTGTTCTAATTGGTTGTCTGATTACATAAATACCATGTCAATTTTTACATTGAAATACTCTTAATGATTAGAGGAAAGTGAATATTATCAAAAACAATGTCACGTCTAGACATTATTGTGTTTGGAAAATAATCCTACATTTTTTTACTTTGACAGACGTGAGACGATCTTGACATTATAGTATTATTACTAGGTTGTTTTGACATTGTAGCATTGAAAATAATCTGTGTCATAAATATCACTAGTCTAGAATTCTCTTCAGGAATCTTGATCCCTGGTGCTTTAGCCCTGTGCACACGTTCACGTCCACATGCCACTCATCAGAATGCATATCATTCACACGTGTCCACAATCGGCGACCCGAACATGAGATATCTTCTACTTACCGCGATATATAAACGGTGAAACCCAGTAGCCGGTAAAGATATTGCCCGCTGAAATATCTACCCGCGATGCCAAATCCTAGAGTTTTCTTCGACATGACAATCGGCGGCCAACCCGCCGGCCGCATAGTGATGGAACTCTTCGCTGACACTACACCGCGCACCGCCGAAAACTTTCGTGCACTCTGCACTGGCGAAAAGGGTATCGGCCGGAGCGGCAAGCCTCTGCACTACAAAGGCTCAACCTTCCACCGCGTGATCCCGGGGGTCATGTGCCAGGGCGGAGACTTCACTGCCGGCAATGGCACCGGCGGCGAGTCAATCTATGGAGCAAAATTCGCCGACGAGAATTTCGTCAGGAAGCATACCGGACCTGGGATTCTGTCCATGGCGAACTCGGGCCCGAATACGAACGGTTCCCAATTCTTCATCTGTACGGCCAAGACCGAGTGGCTGGACGGGAAGCACGTGGTGTCTGGGCAGGTCGTTGAGGGTATGGATGTGATTAGAGCCATTGAGAAGGTCGGATCAAATTCCGGGCAGACAACCCGGCCCGTTGTGATAGCTGACTGTGGACAGCTTTCTTGAAGAAATATGTACGTCGTCTTGCAGGGTGTTTATGAATGGATCGTTAAATAGCCTGTAACGAAAGTTATTATTAGCAAATAAATGAATAATAATCTTGTTACTTAAGGTTATCAATAATAATATGAAATACATATTGTTTCTTCATGTTACTAAAAATAAATATCTTTAAGGATAAAGGGATAGCTCAAGTGATAAATGCTTACCTTTCCCGGATATTTACCCGGGTTCAAGTCCCCTAGCCCCTCCCGTCATCCCCCATTGTAATAAAAAAAAATAATAAATGAATATTTTTTTATTAGCAATATGTTTCTTTATTATAATAATAATATATGTAATATCTCTACAAATATATATATATGTGTGTAATATAATAATGGTAATATTGTATATATAGTACACTAAAAATTGTTTTTAATACAAAAATATTGATTTTGCAAATGTGATAACTTATTATTAGATTTTTTTAATTTTTTATTTTTAAATAAAGAGGGAATTTGTAGTGATTGATTACGTATAGAAACACTCTTACTCATACTATTGAACTTGTCACTTCTTAGTTTGAACGCGGAATTAAGATCTCTTATTTTGATGTTGATTTTATATTTTTCAACTATAAATATGAAAAGATCCAGAACTCACTGATGACATTGAGTTCATTGATAACATGATTAAATTATGTCTGGAAATTTGTTTATGCAGATAATTTCTGCTAGCTACTAACTCTTAGAATCAATCATTGTAATGGCTAGATGATAGATTTGAACATTTGTATATTTCGTTCTCTAATAATTGAATAATAACAATGTGTTTTCAGAATGTTCTCAAATGTAATTGTTCAAGGTGTGTATATATAACGATGGACTAAAGAATGCTAGATAAACAATAATAACACAGGTTAAAGAGTGAGGATCTCTTACCAATCCGATTTGAAAGGATAATTGCACTTTCTCGATTCTCCTTTCTTACAGCATATTAAAATGTATCATGAAAATTCAAAATTGTATTATTATATTATAATATTCAAAAAATATTGTAGAGAACTAGTATAATGTTATTCGGTGGGCTTTGACTGTAACAACGGAAGGGAAGAAGAGAAGGACATTCATGTGAAGAAGAAAAAAGGGGAGATAAGTACAAATTGATAGCCGTATTTGTGATTATGTGTGCTTTCAGAAAATCAATAAATTATTGAGAGAAAAAAAAGGTAAATCATCTTAAAGGATTTTTAGTCTTCCTTCTAGTCCTGATTGACGCTGACATGTTGAGCATCTACAGACATAGTTTGTAAAAAACCAACATTGGTAAATCGAGCTTCCACACACGTTACGTGTAAGAAACTAATATTGGGTTGATGCTCAATACGTCAAGACGTCTAAAGCATATGATCAAATTCAGTCTTCTTTCCTTCAAAAAAAAAAAAAAGGACTTGAAAAAGATAATTTCTTTCTTCTTCTTTTCCTTTTTCTTATTTAGCCCATGTTCTCATGCTATTTCTCCTATTTTCTCTTATTTTTTATTAAATTTAATCAAATCAATCACATCTACATATCTAATAGACTCACATGTACTACACAAATTTTCACTATTTAATTTCACACATTCTCTCTTTTACTTTATATAAAAATACATTAATATATTTTTATATAAATACAAAAACGCGCTTAAAACCCTCTCATTGTTATTGGTTCAAAGAAGAGAAATAATTTGGTTTTAACGTACAACGGACCAGTATATGAAAATACTGGGCCTTCGAATTTGGATCCCAAAGACAGCCACCACTTGAAAGTATACAATGGTCAGTTCCTGCTAATTCTAAATTGGTGTGTTTAAATTTTGATGTGGGGAATGACGACGTAAGTCAAATAACTAAATTTTGTTGAAAGGAAAGAACAATTTCCAATACATGTTACAAGTAATAGTCAACGTGTAACGGCGTACAATAATCTCATAAGTGCCTGTTTGATTTTCATTATGACAATAAAATTATAATGAGAAATTATAATGAGTTGAAATGAGCGGTGAAGATTTAATTGAAGTTTGAAATGTGTGGTGATAGTTAGACAGTTGTCAAATCAGTAGTAAGTAAAATTATAATGAAAAAAATAAAGAGAATCAAACAAGCACTTATACAATTTTTAAAAAATACAATTTACTTAGAGAATCTAAAAGACACAATCATACAACTAAGCAATAATTACGGGCTTCCTCCCAAATCATTGGGGACTTTTGTTTTATTCAAGCGACTAATGCTGAATTGTTACTCAGTAATAGTGACGATACTAAAATGTTGATACATGTAACAATCCACATTAAAAATCTTATTAAATAAGGCACATATCATTACATATAAGTATGTCAATAATATGTGTTATCACGTAGATGATGTGGCAATATGTGATCGAGTCTTGTGTTTGAACACCAATGATGCTAACACTTGGATATATGTATAAGATAATAATGTAACCTACAAAAGTGCAAGTACAAATGCAAGAAACCTAAAGAAAGGAAAATGTGAAAATGTGAAAGCATTAGATGCTTGGCGTCTTGATCGGGCTGGTTGTTGAAAAATTTAAGGCTCTGTTTGGCCATCAATTAAATTACTCTTCAATTATAATCTATATATTATTGTTGTTTTTTCAAAGTTCGTATCAGGTAATCGAGCAATTTTTTGACACACATCAAGGAAAATGTATGCCATCCTATCTCAGCCATCACCAGTTCTATGTATTAGTTCTTGGTGGTATGTAGCATAAATTTGAAAGGTGACACAAACCGTTATCAAGGAGACAATTCGATTAAAGCACTTTTGGCTTTTGGGAGGTGCTGGGCCGTTAAGACACTCATCTTATGTGAGTGCTTAAATGCGTGTCACGTGAGTTTAACCCATAAGTGCTTGAAGTTTTTGACGAAACAGAACTATAATAATGAGATAATATTAATATTATATAGTACTATTGATACCAAACAATAATCGATATCATCATATAATTAGTTAAATCAAATGGTTCATATGTGCTTATGTTTAACTCTCACTTCATATTATTTAATGTTATATATATTACCACATAGACTAGAACACCAACGGTGAGATGGATCATTATTAGAAAAATATATTTTTTGCCAAACAAGCTACTATAACACAAAATATTATCCAATAAGAATATGCCACGTTGGTAATTCAACAACCCCACGGCATGACAAATCCACTCAAATAAAACGTACGACTTTTACTAGTAGTATCTTATTTGGCATTCCACTCATTGACCATTTCAATTCAAATTGCTCTAATTTCATGCGGACCCCACCACACCTCCAACTAAACTGCCAATTCTACCCCTATTTATTTATTTATTTATTATTATTATTATTATTATTATTATTATTATTATTATTATTATTATTATTATTATGGGGGTTTTGCATCCGTCCCCAATTTCGTTTTGGTTCTACTAATCGATAATTTGTTTTTATTTATTTATTTTACACACCTGTCAAAAAATTATGTTGTGTAATATTTTAGATAAATTGGCTTATATAGGGAGACGATAATTATAAAGAAATATATTTATCTGATATAAATAAGTGACAATTATGTTACTATGCATGTTTGTGCTAATTATCAATTTTTTTTATAACATAACATACTTTAAAAAATTGATTTTTTATAACATTATTCTTGTAAGTATGGTGAATTATGTTTTTTTTACAACACTTGTGAAAATTGACATTTTAAACTGTGAAATTATTTTTTTTATTTTGTTTTATAATAATTCTAACTAAACTTGTAACCACACTAGAATATTCTTATGTTCTTCACATTTCATCAAATCCCAACTCATACTTTGCCAAGAACCCACAACACCAAGGAAGGGGGCTGACTTGATAATTTCAACATTTGTAGCGTTTTGGCTTAGGGAATGCGAAGATACAACATTGTTGATTATATTAAGGATAATTATATCTACAACACTATTTTTACTAATTGCACCACGTTTTTTATTATTCTTTTTACTTACAAATATAGTCACAATTAGAATGACTTAAATAACCCATCATTAGATTCTCAATTCTCAATTATTTACATCCACCACAGAAAAGAAATGAAGCCAAACTATAAACTAATAAAATCTTTATACACCACTAATATGAACCCTAACTCATTTTATTACTTACCGAAAAATCTAAACTCTTACTCATCTCATTACTTACGCGATAATAAAAACCCTAAAATATATAAATTAACACACACAATCCGATGAAAGGAAGAAAAAAGTAGAAACTCTATTGAAATTGAACTCGAGTTCAACATCACTGCCATATTCGTTTCTTGAAAATTAGCTTATTGTAACAAGAAGTATAATCATGTTTGATGGATAAATCTTCATATAGCTCCATATGAATAATGAATTGAAGAATGAATGACGTAAAAATTGTGAGCAACTGGGTTAATTTTATGTGAAAAATTTATTCGACGGAGAGAAAGAGTGTGGTGAGGAGGGGGAATCGGAGAATCACAAAGAGGAATTATTTTATTTTATTTGTCTTTTATTTGTGAAGGGATCAAGGTTATGGCTGTAAATATAAGGTGGTGTGTTAATAAAAAAAATTATGTTAAATGTGGTATATTTATATTGTGGTGTAAATAATAAAAATAGTGGTGAAGATATAACTACCTTACATTAATGTTTGAGTTATGGTTTTGGTTGAGGCAATGGAGATGAGAATCATGAGATGGTGGGTTTAATTGTAATGTTACAAAAAAAAAAAAAAAAAATTGATTAGAACAAATAATATTAAATATTAATGATTTTTTTTTCTATCAGAAAAATATATTAATGAGATATTTTGCCGTTCAAACCAGAGTATTTTGCAAAATTTTTTTTTTTAAATTAATGATTTTTATTTTTATTTATTATTATAAATGACAAGTCAAAAGATCATATTTAATGCAATTTACTTTTTCTAATAACAATTCTCGAATTATAAGATAAATTTGATATGGTCAAAGAATGGAGTATTATTATAGTAATTAGTAGTACTTAAAGTCATAAAGCAGATTACATTAACATAAAGACAAAGGAACAAAATAGTCAACCAAATCGGCCGACGACTGACGGTGATACCTCTCTACCGCCGGGCGGTGGGCGGACCCGGTTTCATACTTCATAATCCATTCCCCGCTCCCTCTTGTTTCCCAACCCAGACTTTTTTTCCTCCATTACTACACGTACAAAAATAGTGTAGAAAGCCAAAAAAAAAAAAAAAAGGTAAAAGGAAAAGTCAAGAGTTCACTGCTTACTCCGTGTTTCGTGTCCATATTCTCATTTTATTTATTCAGTGTATTGAATTGAATTAACCCCACCAAAGTTGATTGATTCCCAGCAGCTTTGCTACGCGATTTATTGCAATTATCATTTGTACGCTCTCGTCTCATCGCACTTTGTAACCAATCGGCAAGCAATCCAGTTTTATCAAATTCGAGATTTATTGTTTGATTTAACTGTTTTATTTCCCCGATTATTAATAGAGAATGTTTATTTTATGATCTTTTTCCGATCTGGTTTCAGTTGATTGAATACAAGTTGAAGTCTTTGCGACTCCCTGCTTTACAGATTGTTATTCGGATTTGCTCATCTTTCTGTGGATAGTTGTGACAATTTGGATATATACAATGGGAGCGGTGTGTTCTGGAGGGACAGTTAAGAAGAAAACAAATAGTAAATCATTGGAGGTTGAGCATGATAAGGCTTCGGGGTTTTCAGGAAAGCTCAAGCCAATGGGGAGCTTCGGGAAGAAGGAGAAGACTGATGATGATGATTCTTATGCATATCCTGATGAAATTGGTGGTTTTGAAAAGGGCCGGCATAATCTATATGATTCTGGAGAGCTGTTCTTGTCGATTTCACAGGAACTGAAGCCATCAACCCCGGCAAGAACACCGGCGAACAAGGTACTTGTAAACTGTATACAAAGACGTGTCTGCGTGTTATGTTCTTTCCTTCTCTTCTTTTCTGCTTGATTGAATTTTAGTGACGTGGTATTGAATATTGATCTTTCTGATTTTGACATGTGGTGTAAGTGAGTGATTTTGGAACTTTCTTGATAAGAATTCAGATGCAGATGAGGTGAATTAAGCACAAATGGAGTTCATCAGATGAATCGTGGAATTTGATTCTGGTATCATTAATTCAAGTAAAGATTTTGGAATAATTAGATTGGAACTGGTTGTAGAATTGATATTTGTTTGCACTTGTGGGGCTGTACTATGTAAAAAAATGTAATTGGAGGTTCAAAGAAGAAAACAAAATAGATGTACGCCTTATCAGATATGTGAATGTTCTTGTGATACAAAGCAGTTTTGGTGAATAAAGGGAGCAGTTTTGGCTTTAAGCTTACAGAGGAGCAGTGAGAGAGGCTGGAATAATTGGATAGTAGAATCATGGAAAGGGGGTGGAGAATAGGATGCCACTTAAACAGGTGGAAAGAGGAAAGTTGCTGTTCAAATTTTACGTAGTTTTTCATTATTTCTGGAAGAACCTTTGGTAGCCCCAGACATTTTCCACAAACAGTGCGGATGATTTGGGTTTAACATCACATGCATTCATAAGAATCAGGAAGGACTAATCGAAGAGAAATATGTTATTTGTTCACATACATGATTTATTCTTTCAATGAGTGGAACTTTGAACCCAACAGCAAATTTATGATATGAACATTATGAAGCATTTTACTTTGGTTCTGAGCTTTACCCATTTGCAAAAAAAAATGTTAGTGTTTCAGGCATTAAGTAATTAACCCCCAGTTTTTGGTGCTAACATTGATGTATTTCTCAAAATGATACTATTCGGACAATGGCTGAGCTCCAACTCTTTCATCCCTTCATCTCCTTGGAAAGAAATCATATGAAAGATGCCACATAGATAATATGTTAAGGCTATTTACTTCTTGTGACAGGCACCTCATGTTAGCTCATTTCTTGGAAAGGCGCGCATAGTGGGCCTGGAGAAGGCAGTGGAAGTTCTAGACACACTAGGCAGCAGCATGACAAATTTGAACTCTGGCGGGTTTACAACTGGTGTGGCTTCTAGGGGAAATAGAGTATCTATACTGGCATTTGAAGTTGCCAATACCATTACCAAAGGTGCCAACTTGTTGCAGTCTCTTTCTGATGAAAATATCCAGTTTCTGAAAAAGGAAGTTTTACATTCAGAAGGAATACAACAATTGGTTTCTACAGACATGAATGAGCTTCTCAGCATTGCGGCTTGCGACAAAAGGTACCCCACCCTGTTATTTCATCTTTTGGCCTGTTCTTGATTGTAATGCTTCTCTTCCTATCTTCCCTTTCCATGTTCTGATTAATTCTTAGTTCATTCTTCATGAAGTAAATCTTTGACATTTTTGCACTGTCTCTCTCCATTTTATAGGGAGGAATTTGATGTATTCTCCCGCGAAGTTGTCAGGTTTGGAAATCTGTGTAAAGACCCCCAATGGCACAACCTGGACAGATACTTTTCGAAGTAAGTACGGCAAAAACTTGATATATTAGATGATATTTCATTTTTACTAAAAGAGGATACTCACTTAACTGGTTCTGTGTTAGGTTGGATTCAGATCCTGACATTTATAGACAACCGAAAGAAGAAGCAGAAATGACAATGCAAGAATTATCCACTCTCGCTCAGCATACTTCTGTAAGATCCATCCCACAATATTGTTTGATAATTGAATTAGCACACCGTATCCTTAGATGATTTCTGATGCATGCTTGATCATTTGATGGCAGTAGTATCAGCTTCTGATTTGGTCACTTAATTAGATAGAGCATTAGTAAGACATTTAATGGCACGTGACCTTGATGACAAGGGGATTGGGTGTTGGTGTCAATAATATCTAATTTGTGGTATACAGTTATATTCCTTTGTTGAGGATATATCTGTAATTTGTTGAGCATGCTTGAGTTTCACAAGTTGGCAAAGGTAGATATTGTTTTTGTTTTTATTTCTTCTTGAGGTTTAAGTTTTACATATTTGTTATTTTGTTGACTACTTGAATTTAGATATTGTCTACTAAGTTCTTTTTCACATCTCACTGTAAATATGAAAGGGAAAAGACCTAAGTGAATCTCCCACTACATTTTCACCAGCAATCGATGACATGAAAACTTTCATGTAAAAAATTGAAAATGGTTAGAAATATCAAACGTCGAAAACTATCCCAACATTTTGCATCAATTATCAATAACATACTGGCATCTTTCATTTTCTGTCTAAAGTAGTAGCAACTATTATTCAGGATTTTCATCTGTTAACAACGACAATCCACCCTTGCTGTGCCTGCAGGAATTGTATCATGAGTTGCGATCTATTGGACAGATTTGAACAAGATTATCAACAGAAGCGGGAAGAAGTAGATTCTTTGCACCTTCCTAGAAAAGGTTGCATGCCATGAAAAAAATTTGTTTCCTTGCTTGCGTTCAACTACGTCTATTTTTAATCACGCTTCTGTGATCATTGGAGAAGATCGTTTCTTTATGATTCACAAAGTTGCTATATGAAAATATGGTTCAGCATTCATGATCTGCATTCCTCTGTGGAGGCCAATGTATTTCAACTCAGATTGTTCTGTTTGGTTCTGTAGATATTTGATGGTACTTGTACAGATACCTATTCACAGGTTTTGGATTTCAAAAACGTAACATATAAAATGGTCTGTCTGCTTAGTATATGATAAAATTAGGGTCCGTTTGGTTTGTGTTATAATATATTTTAAAATTTGAATTTTTTGTGACATGTGTCTTAATGTAATTGGTTAAATTTTGTTGAAAAATGAAAAAGTGTGATTTGATGTGATAGAATTATAATAGATTCCTGATATAACACGAACCAAACGGGGCCTTAGTTTTTCAAGTTGGTAGGCAATTCTTTCACTTGTACACAAACTCAAATTTAACAACAATCTAGCACTCAAATGCACGGCTATTTATGAGTTTTCTGTTTGTAGGTTTCTACTTCATACAGTATACTATTTTAACCGACAAATCACCTCTTTTGTGATTGTAGGAGAGAGTCTCACAATGTTGCAAAGTGAGGTAAAACATCAAAGAAAACTTGTCCGGAGCTTGAAAAAGAAATCTCTTTGGTCTAAAAGTTTGGAGGAGGTATCCTACCGGAGTTACTTGCTTACAATTAATAAAAGAAATGAATTTTGATTTCTTATCTTGAGCACTGCATGTTGTATCTTTGTATCTGCTAAAAGTATGAGTATACATCCTGATCCTACTTCAGCCTTAAATTTTGAAATAAGCCACCTTGTATTGTAGATGTTACAGTTAAATTATTGTTTAATTCATATATATACATTATATTGAAATTCTTTAGCTACTCTTGAAATACCTATTAGTCTATTACTAAGATCAAAATCATTATGATGTCTTGCCCCTTATAAATTTTTGTGGTGATGTCACCCATCACTCAAATTGGTTTGTTATTTCACTGTATGTAGGTGGTGGAGAAGCTTGTTGATGTTGTTACTTTGATTCATCGAGTTATTTTAGAAGCCTTTGGAGATAATGGTATGAACAGTAGCACATTATTGTTGCTGTATTTGTTTTGTGTCCTCTCTCTCTCTCTGTGATTTATCTGATGAGACATTGCTACGGCTATATGAAATTTTGAAATTAAAATTGAGCTATTATAATTTAATCCAAGCATGAATGACAGATTTTACATTTAATGCACGTCATTTTCTCCTGATTATTGTCCAGCTTGATACATAGAAGCTATTGAAAGAATAATTAAAATCCTGCTTGTAGATTTACTTTTGCAGAATATGCCATCACTTTTTCTGAACAAACGACTAACTTTAGAAAATCTACTGTTGTTTTTTATTATAGTAAAGGAATATGGTTTTCCAGACTTCCTTCCTAACTCTCCTTGGTGCACTGGATATTTTTCAAATCTGCAATGCAAAACCCCTTTTACTGTTGAAATCTTATATGTGAGATTAAATTGGCTATCATTACATAGTAGGTTAATGCAATGTCTTGGCATGCTACAAGAATGAGTTTCTGCTGAAGCAATTGTTCCAAAATTGTGGATACAGTTGACATCTTATGGCATATTACGCACTAGTTAAGATGAAATGTGATATGGTTCTCACTGATATAATCGGGGGGAAAGAAAGGGGGAAAAATCTTGTGTTATTCATTTCATATCCTATTACTGTAATTGTTTTTGTTTGAATTGCCATACAGATATGCATTTTTCTTACTCCTATTTTGTGCAATAATTTCAGGATTAACTTCTCCTGACAAAATGTCCGCAAACAAACCAGAAAGGCTAGGTGTAGCTGGTCTTGCTTTGCATTATGCTAACATAATTACTCAAATTGACAACATTGTAAGTTCTAACTTACTAAATTATTTGCGTGACATGCATTTTTGCAAAGCTTCTGCATTTATCTTATTGGATATAATTTTAATCTATAATTTAGGCATCACGCCCTACCTCTCTTCCGCCTAATATGAGGGACACATTGTATAATGGGTTGCCACCGACCGTCAAAACTGCTCTTCGCTCCCAGTTACAGAAAGTTGACACCAAAGAAGAGGTAAATCTCAATGCCACTATTTCGTAGTTGTTTTCCTTCATTTACCACTGAAGTTGAGGGTGGTGGTGTTGCTTTCTGCTGTATGCCAATTATATATCTGTATCTTTTTCCCCCCTCTTTTCTTCGTGTCTTGTATTCATATGCTATCTTGATTTAACTGGTTGTCTTTTTGCAGCTCACAGTTCGTCAAATCAAAGCTGAGATGGAAAAAACTCTCCAGTGGCTTGTCCCAGTAGCTACGGATACGACCAAGTATGTTATATTGATATCTCTTACAAGTATCCAATGCTTAATAAAAATACTGCGCTTCCTGTGTCTTTAATAGCCAATTATCCTCGTCTTGATTTATCATTCTTCATCACCTTTCTTCCACCATATAACTTTTGTCCAAATTTTTTGAGACTATATATGCTCATGTAGTAACTTCATCTTTTTTCTTGTGTGGCAACTGAAAACAGAGCACATCAAGGGTTTGGATGGGTTGGAGAGTGGGCCAATGCTGGGTAAGTTCTCTCTCTCTCTCTCTCTCATATGCACATAAGCTAGGATCCTCCGCAACATGCAATCCAGAACTTACTTTTTGTCTGCTTTTTCTGGCAGTAACGAGTTTGGGAAGAAAACTGGCGCACAGAACAACCTCATTCGCCTGCAAACTCTTTACCATGCTGACAAAAAGAAGGTCGATGCCTGCATCCTTGAGCTAGTGTCTTGGCTTCACCATCTTATCAGCCTTGTAAGATACAGAGATAACGGATTTAAGGCTCTCTCTGGGCGGTCTCCGTCGCTCAAGGGCTCAAGTGCAAGTGTGAAAACATTAAGCCAGGACGATAAGGTTCACAGGGTCCAACTCTCCCAAGAAGATAGAGATCTGTTGGAAGACGTCATGAAAAGGAGGATGTTGGCCCCGGGACTAAGCAAAAGCCAGGAATTTTTGACTGTGAAGAAGGCAAATAAAAAATTATGCACAAGTAAGAGCACTGGAAGCTCCCCCCGTAAAGCATTAGAAGCGCCGAAGGTTAATGTTCTGGACATATTAGACGGCTTAGATTCGTCATTTTTAGCTCCTAGATAAGCCATACATGATTCATTCTTTCATTTAATTGTTGGGCTGTCTGTGTGTTTATATAATTTCTGAGGTATCATCATGTAAATATAGCCTCATCTTTAAGGGCATATTATAGCACGATATTCATACATAGAAATTTTGTATCAATCAACCGAGAAAAATGTTGTTACTTTTAACTGGATCAATCCTTCCAATCTCTTTCAGAGGAAAAATCCTCCCTTCTTGAAGGCTGCTCTCATGACTCAGTCACAGGTGACAAGTGAGAATCTGGAAAAACTCATAGAGGAGAACTCTTTTCTGGAGAACTCACTTTCGGATATGCATGATGAACTTCGAGCCTTGAAGGCTGAATCCACAAACCTAGGTAATTCATACCGATTACTTGAGAAGGAGAAGGCCATCCTGATTAGTGAGAGGGATGATTTAACCTCTCAGTTGAAAACCACCCAGACAAGGCTAGATGACATGCGTAAAGTTTATGAACATTTAGAATAGAGATACAAGGACCTGGAGAAGGAGAGAGAATCCACTTAGGGATACATAACGAGCGGGCCGACTCGGGTAGCTTGCGGCCCGGCCCCCAAAAAGCCCGAGCCGGCTCGGCTTGTGGCTCATTTATCACGAGCCCTGGCCAGAGTCGAGCCCCAAAATTTGGGGAAGGCTCGGGCCGGCCCGGCCTGTGTGGCTCGTCGGGCCGGAACGGGCCGGCCCATTTACACAGGCTTTCAAGGCCCACACGTGTCGAAATTTTAAAAAAAAAAAAAAACTTCGTAATAATTTAATTATTTGGCTTACAATTTCATATAAAAGGTAATTATATTGTCGCTACTATTTTTGTTTATCACACTACATTTTATATTCATCACTACAATGTTTGTGTTATTTATTAAAAAAAAAAAAACCGAGCAGGCTTGGCTAGGCTCGGAAAAGGCCCGAGCCAAAATTTTGCGACCGGGCTTTGGCTCGGCTCGGCTCGGGCTTTTTAGGCTCAGGACCAAAAAAGCCCGAGCCGAGTTCGGGCCTAAATTTAGGCTGGCCGGCTCGGCTCGCTGACACTCCTAAATCCACTCTTGGTGAATTGGAAGAGCTGCAGAAGTTATTGGATGCAGAAAGGCAAAAACATGCCAATTTTATCCAAATGAATGAGCAACGTTACACTGACATCAGAGCTGAGATGGATCTTTTGAAGGAAGGATCTCAACAGAGAGAGAGAACTTGAGGAAGAAGTGCTGGATAATGCCTTCAATTATGATATTGAAACATTCGTCTTATGTAAAACAGTCCAAGAGCTAGAAGGAAATAACTGATTCTTGCTGATTAAGCAACAGAAACTCTTAAGAGCAATCCAATTCGTCTCAGCAGTTGATTTCACAGTTGGAAAAAACAATGATAAACAAAAGGTTGAAATCAAATCCTTATTTAATCAAGCTACTAGTCTGAGAGAGGGAACCTATCAGGTATTCAAAGCTCTCCACATTGGTCAAAATCATTCATGCAACGGTAAAAATGAGCTAGACCATATCTATCTCAGCCAATTGTTGTGCAAAGATCAAGATATGAAGAAATTCCTGCACCAATCTGCAGCAAATGGTTGAAGCGTCAGTTCTTGTCACCTTGATAGAGCAACTAAGACTAGAGGCACAGAATCTTGAGCTGGAAAAGAACACCATTGAGCGGGATTACTAGGTCAAGAATGAGCAATTCTTAGCGTTGCAGAGCGAAGCACTAATCTCCACAAGACGAATGAAGAATTATTATCTAAATTAAGGGAAGGTGATCAAAAAGAGGAAACACTAATGGCTGAAATAAAGGATCTAAATACAAAGTTGCTTGTCAGGTGTAGCGTGAAGAGAATCTAGATATTCTTGAAGAGAAAAGATCCTTGGTAGATGAGCACCAACTCTTGGAGCAAAAGAAACATACTCTTGAAGAGGAAGATTGGGATCTATGTTGTGTGAAGTGTTGAATCTAAATCTAAAACTGTGTTCACGAGAAACTTGTACCTCTAAGACAACTTGGTGCTAATCTAAATGAACTTCAAGTTGCCAAGAGTGTTCTTATGGAAAATTTAAGCTCAACAGAAAGGAAGTTGGAAAAATTGCAGATGTAAAATGCTCATATCAATGAAGGATTACTCAAGTCAAGAGAGGAGTTGAGGATTATCTCTATTGACAAAGATAAGCTAAGTAATGAGATTGAAAATTGAAAGAATATGTTACATCAGAAGGAACTGGAACTACAGGGAGCAGAACAGGAGTTAAGTCTGGTGGAAAATATGAATTCTGAGTTGATGAAAATTGTGGAAAGCCTGAGGATGGAGTCCGAGCAGGCACGAAGAATGTCTGAAAAAATTGGGTGGTTACAGGAGTTACAGTTTGTTTTGCTGAAACTTGATGGAAAAGACAGCAAGGGGAGACCTCGGATGTCTGAAACAAAACGAAGAATTCTTTTGCGGGATTATCTCTAAGGCGTGGGAAATGCAAAAGAAGGCTGAAAGAAATCAACAAAAGATTGCGGTTTCACTAGTGCAGTTTCCTTTTCTTTTCTTACTAGACATATTTCCTATATATAGGTTCCAATCACTAATCGTTCACTTCATTTCGATTAACGTAGCTAACAGATAGGTGGCTTATGACCGACCACCTCTACAAGAAACCTCTATAGGCTTCTTAAAAAGGGATATGTTTTGAGTTGCTTCTCTGCATAGACACCAACCCAATATTCAACTAAAAAGGGATATGTTTTAAGTTACAATTTAGTACAACGTCAAGTGTCGTCAACTAAAGGAGTACTATACAGCGGGAACAGATGAAGCCTTCTCTTTGAAATGCTGCAAGTGTTCACTTACGTTTTCTCTCATAGTTGTGCCTATTGGATCAACATGTTTACAGCTCTGCCCCGCATAATTGGAGTCGTGAGGTCCAGACAGCATAACATCTGGGCGCAAAATGTCTCCACAATCGATTATGATGTTATGAAGCAAACAACAGACCAAGATAATACTAGGTAGTTTTCGCTTATCGGGTCTCCACATAACCTTACTTAGGATTCTCCACCCACCCTTCAGTTGTGAAAACGCCGTAACAGCAGGAGACCGTGCAGCTTCATGCATTTGATTGAATTCTAACGCAGGATTCTCTAGATCATTATCTTCATATGGAGTTATAAGCCATGGAAGTAGGGGGTAACTATCATTGCCTACTATATATTCTCGAATCTCCTCTCCTTTAGACGACATCTTCACCTTTCCATTCAACCTTTCACCACTCTCACAGAGTTTGTAAAAGCCGGAACACTTCAATAGTCGAGAAATGGGCATTCCCCCTGGCCAACCCGTCACAATATCAAGAAATCGCATCTCGTGATCAACAACTCCTTGGACGAACATGCTATAATTTTTCACTTGATCACACCAAGCATCTGAAGTTTCAACAGCGGGAAGGGTCATAACAATGTGGGTAGCATCTATAGCTCCACAACAATTAGGCAATCCAGAAATTGCTTCAAATGCCGACTTGATCTCTTCCATTTTACTAGAATCAGGCCATTTGAGATGGTGCCTTGCCCGTTCTTCCATAGCCTCAATGAATCTCCAAGTCACTTGAGATACAGTTGACTGACCAACTCCAAAGGAAGCCCCAACGGAAACTTGGGATTCGCCGGAAGCCAATCTTCTTAATGCGATGGCGACTTGCTTCTCAACACTAAGGAGCCTTCCCTCAATATTGATGAGACCCGAAGGCGGTCTAGAAATAAGATCTTCCCTTACAAGTGAACAGATGTACTCAAAGGTTTTCTTGGATACCCGAAAAAAATACTTGAATCCTTCTTCCTCATTGGAGAGTTCTATTGAACCTGCAATGCACAAAAGAATAAGCTAAAAAGACATTTTTATGGAGAAATCAACAACTACAAATCTACAAACCTACAATGAGAGATAACAAAAGTTAAAGAACGCGCAAGGCAGAGAGTAAAAAACAGAAAGAAGAATTTTGAGTCTCTGAGAGAATTAGGTGGGAAATCTTTCCCAATCTGAACTGCATTTATCTACACATTCCCTCAAATCTGCAATAAACTAAGAATTAATATTGTAATCTTTCCGAGTATTAAAGGAAATAGTAAATGAAAGAATTCATTAACTGTACACAAAGATCAAGCGAATGTACAGTAAGATAAATCTAATTGCAACAACTTGATGAAAAATGCACCTGAAAAGAACTTATGGCAAAGGGAAACAATCATACCACAAACCCGCAACTCCAATTTGCAAAATTTCTACTGGTTGCCACAGAATGAATCAAAAAAAAAAAAAAATGAAGTGGCAAATAAGAAGATGGATAACCTGGAACGGGGGAATTCTTATTCCAGAAAATATCCCACCATTCAGAATCAATGGCTCTGTTATCCACAGGCGCTGCGTTTAAGTTCTTGCTCCTCTTCTTCTTCTTGATTTTGGCCTTAATTTTGGTCTTCATTTTCTTGTACTTCTTAGCATCATATTTTTGGGGTTTCGCGTCGGGCGCCATGAGATCTACTTCCACAGCTCTCCTTACTTCAATAAGAAAATTTGAGAGCAATTTTAGTATTCCTGAATCCAATTTGACAGCAATGTTGACCGGAGCGTTAACACATATCTATAACTATTGCTCCCCAGCTGAAATTGGAGAAGAAGATGAACGATTTCAAGTGGACCGGGCTAAAAATCATGGCAGTAAAGAAAAGTACACAAATAGCACTGTGTCGTGGGAAAACGAGTTGATGAATTTGTCATTTTATTACTTCCTTATGCTATTGGCCTTTGTTTTTTGTCCACTTTTCTTTAGCATCTAGACTAGATGACTTCCGCATAGGTGTAGCCTCCGTAAAATTACAGAGATATGTAGGAAAGGAGAACGTTTACTAAGATTATTACTCTATGTTTAACAAACTTGCTCAACCTTCAAAAGTCGAGATTTGAGTATGAAATTGAGATGTAGTATTAGAGCATCTCCAATACATAATTTCTATGGGTGATGACGTGAAGGAGATAGATAGAAAGAAGATAATTTTAATTAACGAACATGAATGAAAAGAAGTGTATGAAAAGTAACGTAAAAGTGAGAAGAGATACCGAAGTAAATTCATTTAAAATAATAATAAAATAATAGTGAAATATGTAAAAAGGTGTATAGATGTGGAAATGGTGTTGGAAATAATTACGAAAAGATAAAATAAAAGAGAGTAAAATTATTTTTTTAAAAAAAATTCCCCACGTGGGAAATCTTGATTTTCCACCAAAAATGATTTTACTTGGAGAAAACATGGTCAAAATGTCGGGGAAAAAATTCTAACACTCTATGAGTATTCAAGACGTGGTGCGCCATCCATTCATTTATCGACGTGTGTAGTTTTTGGGCCCCCTTATTAAATTAATTAAACGGCTATCTTAACACCGGTAACTTAACCTCCAGTTCCATTCCTTAACTTTTTTTAGATGCCTTTTTTTATCTTACTTTTCTTTTCTTTTCTTTTTTTTTTCATTTACTTTGGATTTGACTCTTTTTTTAACCTTTTCTTTTTCCGGTTTCCTATTTTAACTTTCAATCTAATCTACTTATTCTTTATTTTTCCTCCTTTTACTTCTTCTTTATATTTTTTGTCGTTAACAATAGAAATGCACCGTAACATTTTTTCAATGTTAACAAAAATTGTATTTTACTTTTCAAATTTTGGTTGTAATTTTTAACAAGTGTTTTCTAGTGAAATATTTGATATCCAGAGTTAATCTACTAATAATATTTTTGAGATTACTCACACAAACTTATTTGTGCTCTTTAACTTCATTTACTATTTATGTTCAAGTTGTTTCCCTAGGCAATGCAAAAAAATAAAACAACGCATAAATATTGTTGGGGGGGGGAGCGGGAATAAATTTATTTAATTACATTAGGGAAAAATAGTGTACTATGATTTTTGATGAATGTAAATAGGAAAACTTATAAACAAAAATTGAAATGTAAAATACAATTTTTGCTAAGTTGAAAAATGTTGCCGATAATAACAATTAAAAATAAAAGGAAACCAAATAAAAAAGAAAAGAGAGATAAAAAAGCATATAAAAATTAGGAATGGAAATGGATGTTAAGTTAGCGGTGTTAAGACTTAAGATGACCATTTAATTAATTTAGTGAGAGAGTCCCGAAGACTACACATGTCAAAAAATGAATGGATGGAGTGTTGAGTCTTGAGTACTCATAGAATACTAGAATTCTTTCTAGTATGCTGATGTCGAGTTCGAGTTGCAAGGCTGGGGATAATTCAAATATCATTCTTTTGTTGCATCTTTTCCCCTGTGATGGTTCTGAAAATAAATGTGATTGTAGAGCTTTTTCCATTTCTAACATCTTCCTAGTTTCGCTTATCTTTTACTCTCTTGGTTCTTTTTGTAGTTAACTGCCTGCTGTGTTCATTCCTTTCCATTTCTCCTTTAAGCATTCAAAGCACAAACTCCTTGTTCGTACACGTCCAAAAAATTTATCTGATGAAGGCGAATGCTTTGTTTTGGAAATATGGAAACATTTGCTATTTCTATAAGACATCTTTTAATTCTAACTCTTCAAAATAGTTACAAAATGAGATTAGCAACACGTGCAACGCACATCCCATCACTAGTAAATATAATATATCATGATGATGATGAGAAGGCTGGGAATACAATTGATCCAAAATCTAAAGCAAAGACTCCAAACAATAGAGAGATGATATTCAATTACAATTTCTATAAACATCATAAAAAAAGAAAATGATCCAAACAAAGTTCATGAATATCATGTAAGAGTAGTATTAAAGAACTTCACGGAGGTTTTGTTACAAAATCTCCCATCCTAAGTGACCTGTATAGACACACGACATGTAAATTTGAAATACACGTGACGTGATTTATTGCACCTTTCTATGGCAAATTTACCATGACATTTACATTGTTATATAGTATATAAGAAGTAAGAACTTGCAAATAAGAAAAAAGAAAATTCAGGCTTCAATTCCTCCCTTTGCCATTGAGTTTAATTGTAACAAGTGTATTAGTCAGCGATATACGAGAAGTAACGATTGGTTAAAGACATAATGATGAAGTAATAGATGATTATATAAATGGAATAAATAACATTAGTAAAGAAAAGATGTCAGTTTGAACTTCCTTTTTTTTATTTTTTTTAAAATACAACATTGTTATTGTATTTGTTCGTTGTGCTCGTCATCACAAATCAACATCTTCAACCATAAATGGCTGGTGAATACATGTATTAGAAATTGATGCATTCTACTTTCGACATTTTCTTTTACTAGACTGTCATATAATCTGATCCATTAAAATTCAATTTAAAAGACAGTAAATGAAGGTGAAGAATTGAATATAAAAATAAATATGATTTAGTATACCATGCACGTTTAGACCTAGGATCTCCTTTTGGCCATGTTTTTCCCAAGTACAGCCATCCTCTAATGGACGATCAATATTTCCCATATGAGATAAATTTTTACCCATTTTTTTTAATAACTTCTCTCTCATTTATCCCAATTTTTGTCATTATTCCCAACATCTTTTCTATATTACGCATATTTCACCGTTATTTTATCAGTATTTTTGAATGAATTTATGTCTATCTGTCTTCTCACTTTTTCATTGTTTTTTCCTACACTTCTTTCTGTTCGTGTTTAATTAAAATAATCTATCTTTTTTCTATCTATCCTCTACCTAATCATTCATAGAAATTATACATTGAAAATGCGCTAGTGATGCATCTCAACTTCATACTCAAAACTCGACTTTTGAGTGAACAAGATTGTTAAAGTGACTTAGTAAAAATTTTCTTTTCCTACACGTCTGTATATCTATATATTTTCGCCGAGGCTACACACACACATGCAGGTAATCTAAATACCAAAGACAAACCGCTAGCATAGAGAAGATAAAATGACAATTCCCTCTATTCTTTTTCCCACAACTTGGTGCTATTTGCGTACAGTTCTTTATTACTACGATTTTTAGCCCGACCCATTTGAAATCGTCCATCGTCTTCTCCAATTTCGGCGAGTGAGCCATAGATATGTGTTAATGCTCCTCTCAACTTTGCCGTCAGGAACATTAAAATTGTACTCAAATTCTCCGATTTTGGCAAGGAGAGCTGTGGAAGTAGCTCTAATGGCGCCTGACACGAAACCCAATAAATATGATGCTAAGAATTACAAGAAAATGAAGAACAAAATTAAGGCCAAAATAAAGAAAAAGAAGAAGAGCAAGAATGTGAACACACTACAGAAATCAATAGGAAAAACTAAAAAGAAGTACCAGGACCAAAAAAATGTCATCTTTTAAATATATAATCTGTTAGTTCACAAATTTCTAGAAGTACATAGAGATAATCATCAACGAAAAATAAAATAACAAAAACAACATATTCGATTTTTAAAGTATCTATGTGACACAAAATCAATTTAAACCTCATTCTATAAGAACTCTTTGAAAAAAAAAATTAAAAGCAATACGCAAAAATAATCGATCATAAAACTTACAAAAAAAACCCATCAAGAAAGAAAACCTACAAAGTGGTTCAAGAAATGGGTCTAATCCGGAAAGAAAACCACACAAAATGAAGACTAAGAGCATGATTAACGTGGAAGGAAAAACCCAAATAATGTACAGGTATAAAATGTACAGGTTTTCCCCCCTTTGTTTAATGCATTCAAATAATGTACAGGTATAAAATGCCATTTTAGAGGGGAGGAACCTAAATGAGGGGCCAAAATATTGAGTTTGTCCCATTTTCCCCTACACATTATGTAAAAATAGATTTTTTCTTCCTAATTTTTTCTTTTGATTTTTCTCTCAATATTAATCTTGCTCTAACTGGGGGATTTGAAAGTCGGCGTGGACGAATAATTAGAGAACCCGGGCAGCTTGTACTGAAGAAGAATCCGGGTCCCGGCTATCGTCTACGATGGATATCAGATTACATATGTCGAACAAGGAAAGAGACTGGCAAACCAATAAAAAAAGGGGAAGAAAAAAGTGTCACCCAAAACCGCGTCCTTTTGGGCGATGGCGACAATTTTGACCAATTAATTTGATTTTGACTATTTACCATTTATAAATCCAAGTCCAACTTGTATCCCCATTTGTATGAAAATTTTTAAGAAAAGTATTATTCTCCCCAACCCTTAATTCCTTAATAACAAGGGGTCATGTGGAGTATTACTATCCTTAAAGGGAGAGTACTCCTCTCTATAAAAGGACTGACATTGGTACGGGGGCTCATAACACCATGGACAATCTTTTATAGAGGAATGGAACACAAGTAAGTATTCATGTCCACTCTCATGTGAGATGAAAGTCTCATGCATTGTTTTGAATGAAAAAAGAAGTGAAGAATCCTCTTTTCGACTCTGACTCTCCCACTCTAGTCGTTGCTTTTCTTTCTGTTACTTCAAAAGTAACCATAGAGTTACCTATCATTTTTCAAACAGGAGTACGTTGGCAAAAATTTAACATTAATCACCAGTTTTGCGAATTCCCTTCCACAGGTGTGAATGAACATAAACCCCAACCGATCAGGCGAAGATCAACCAAACACAACCGATAAAATTACTAAAAAAAATTTCAAAATTTTAGTTTTAGCATTTTTTTTCCTTTTAATGGGACTGTTGGGGTAGTTCTTGGTTTTTTTTGGTGGAGAGGGCGGGTGGGTTGGTTTTCTTCAAGGGTAGGGATCAGATTGGATAAGATGGGAGCGCCCAATTGTCGTAACCAGGCGGGCGGACACCCATCTCGCATATTTAGTGCGAGCATACGACCACTCATCACATCCCCGTAAAACTTGCCTGAAGGATCATGCTCTCTCAATCTTCCAAACTTTGCCTTTTATGATATCCGCATGCGCCTAGCTTTCTTGCTTTATCGATGTGGGATTCTCCACCCCATCCATTCAGTTCCAAAACCATATTCTCCAGCCGCCACCTGCTCACCCCTTTCTCATTTCTCTATTTCGTCAAAATCGAATTTTATTACTTATTTTTTGTCAAGGGGAAAGTCCTGAAGGCGAAATCCCCCACTTGTGTCAGAGGCCTTTTGACCAGGCAGGTTGTAAATTAAGGGATGTGCACGAGTGACAAAGACCTGAGGGAGAGAGCCAACAGGATACAATCCCTAAGACAGACCCCCATAATATTTCAGTGAAAATCTGCCCCACACGAAGTTCGAACCTGTGTTGCCAGAGGATTTCTCCCCACGTCACCTCAAGCCTTACCAAATTTTATTACTTATTTTAGGTCTATTCGGCGAGTCCCTCTTTATCAAATAATAACATTCATTGTTTCATCTCATGTTGGAGAGTTGTTTTTATTTTTATATTTGGTCACATGTCTCATCCTAATTTATTTTCAAACAAATAAAATGAGAAGAATCCATCCAATTCATCTTATCAACATGAACGTTAACAATCTTGAATATTGTTTCGACGTGTATGTCCCTTTAATCTCCACAACAACATTAGACTAGATATCCCTGAACTCTCAAGTTCAAACTTGTTTTTTAACCCACGTTTGAGATTCTTGGCCTTATTGCTCATGATGAGAAACAGGATGTACAAGTGATATCATTCTCTTCGGGACTTGTATTTAGAACTCCGACGCAACCATTTATTGAACAAAAGATCAGGCTTAGTAGCTCGGAGTAAAAAACCTAGAGCTTGTGATCAGAAATTACCTAGCATTAATTTCTTTTGTAACGAATCATGTAAAACTCCTAGATGAGCATGTTTGGCTATTAGAAGAGGTCATGTGTCGCTAGCCCTTGGAATAGTAGAGAGTTATCCTATCATTTGTCGTCTTCGGATGAGAATTCTTAAAATATTCACAAGCTTTTAAAATCACATCCTTTCTTCGCACTCGATTTCTGACCACATTATATGACTGATAGCATAAAGAAATCAGTTGCTTGTATTGAAAAAATTTCATGTTACGAAATTTGACTAAAATACAAAAGCTACAAAGTTAGATACTTTGATTAAGATAGAGGCATCGACTGCAAGTGTACAAACTTGAATGCACTCTCTCTATTTCACAGGGCACATGCAATGCACCTCAGTCTCTGTGTGTTTTTAATTCTAAAAGTTAATTCCTCTATACACAAGGATCCAGGTGTCCTTTTTAAACTTCAATTTATGTATTTTTGTTTTTCTATTTGCTTTATCAACTTTCAACTGCATGAAACATGGACCGTGAGCTGAACAAGTGTAAATAAATTTTATTTTACATACACACATGCTAGTTATTGTATCTGCGGGCATATCTGGCACTCATCGAGTTTACATATACTCCCGTACCCACTTATAAAACCCTCCTTAAATGAGTGTCACATATACACGCAGGTACAATAATCAGCCTTGTTGCAAAATTTCAGAAGTTGTATGTAGAATTTCAATTAATTAAGCAACTGAGCTTAATGAACTCAAAAACTCTTAAATGCTAAAAATTCGCTCGTCTCTATAATTATTGATCGACTTTTCAAATCTAGTTGTCAAGTTGGGGGTCAGACCCTCGATTGTCAATTGGCCAATTAACTCAAAATTGATTGATTAATTAGACCGTTAACTGCCTAATAATAATTTTTAATAGGAAACAAGTTGGGTACAGAGGGAAAGGAAAAAATAAACCAAAAATATGCTCCTGCTGCTCAGATAATCAAACAAAATTTTGCTACTGGCAAAATCAAGGACCAATATGTAGATTCTCATAAAAAAAAAATTTTTAATGAATTCTTATAACCCAATTTATTACTCAATTGAGACTATTAATTAAACAGTTCTTGAAGGGTTAAGAGGATTGAAAGTACACAAATTGAAATCTTTAAACACACAATTATGCTAGAATTTTTTCCTATAAGCAACTTCAACCCCTCGGCACCGCCGAATAAATGCCATTGAAAATAGTGAAGTCAATGGGAATTTGTTTTGTTCTTTTATGCAACAAATAGCCTAAGTTACATGGATCAAACACAACGCACATGCTATGTCCACCGACCTGTTTCAGAACTGTGCATTATTTTTTTGTTTCAGAACGGTGCATTATTAATCCAACAAAAGTTGCCATCTCTCTTTTCGAAATAATTATACATCTCAATCATGTATTAACTTAAACGAGTATATTATTATTCAAGTCAAGTCTTTAAACTCGCCTAGAGGGGTTTTTTCCCCCCCAAAGAAAAAGCAAACTACAAATTACTATTTCTTCAAATCTCGACACAAATTACTATTTCTTCAAATCTCGACAAACCGCTGAACCAACATATAAAGGTTGAAATAGTCTATGAACCACAAAATGAGAAAGAAAGAGCATACGAAGTGATAATGTGGGAAATCATATCTCTCATGAGAGATATGAAACTTGCCTAAAGTTGTTCTGCATCTTGCAGAAGTAGTTTGTTGAGAAAGTTACTTAACGGCCAAGGCTAGGTTCATTTTTTTCTCCCCTAATCAAATTCTTCTTATAACTTCGAGAGCACGTCTAAGACTAAGGCCACCCAAATAATTTTGGAAGTAGCCTCTGTGTCTCAAGAGTTGTGTCTAAGGGTGTACTGTGATTGTTTACCAAAAGTCAAGAGCTGCCATTGATGCGTGAAAAGGCCATTTTTGAACTTATAAAAAATACAGGAAAAAATGTTGTATTCTAAGAGTACCCTACCCTCGGTATTTCAGCTATTATTTTTGTGACATGTGAAATTTAATTGACCTATAATTTATACTCGTTTACATCTATAGCACGTTAACCATGTCAAAAAGTTATAAAAAAGGGATAAATCCTAAAGAAAAACTAATTGGATTTTATACTTATTACCTCTGACTACCATTGATGTAGATATGATTTATTTTATAATAGGATGTATCTTTTGGTTCATTCTATTGAATTCAAGTAATTATCTCAAGCAAAATTAGTTTCTTTTTCTATTGAATTCAAGTAATTATCGCAAGCAAAATTAGTTTCTTTTTCTATTGAATTCAAGTAATTATCGCAAGCAAAATTAGTTTCTTTTTCTTCTTCTTTTTTTTTATTTTTTTTTAAGTTTTATAATTTTAAACAAGAGCATTTGGGAAGAAGTCAAATAGGAAATATATAGAAGGAAAAAATAATTGAAAAAAAAGTGAATGTTAAGTTAACAAAGTTTAACTATTTAACTGCTATCCATCCAACAAATTGTGGATTAAATGAGCTAATTAAATACCACATGTCACATAATTTTTTCCAAAAAAGATAACTCGTTCTTAAAATATTTTCTATATGTGCATATCATGGAAGTTTTCTTATGAAAATTTTCTAACCAATATGGGTTTATATAGCGATTGAGATCTCTTTTGCGAATGAATGTTTTTATCTGCGCTAAAGATTGATATTCAATTTTAGATTGGTGTAGGAATATTTTTTTATTTATTTATTTTTTTAAAAACTGGAGAATAGGTGAATATATTTTTAAATAAAAAAAAGTTGTCTAAAAACCAGATGCTGTTACTGTGAATGATTGAGTACCCTGGATAATGCCGAGTCAGCAATCAGTTTTATCCATATCCTCCCTTCCTTTTGTGTCCACTTTCTGTGTCCAATCCCACGCCCCACTATAAAAAAAGCCCCCTTCCCATTGCCTTTTCCTCCCAAAACTAATCAAACATCCACTAATCCACACTTCTTATCGTTAACCACACCTCTATTATCATGGCTTCTGCTTCATTTTCTTTCTCCAATCAAACAATTCGCCCAACCATTCCATCTCCGCCTCCAACGCCACCTTCCGCCGCCCCCTCAGGGTCTCCGCCGCCGCTTGCGCCACCACCTCCCACAGGAGCACGGAGAAGGCGTCTCTGTACGAAGTTCTGGGGATTCAAATGGGCGCCTCCTGTCAAGAAATCAAAACTGCGTACAGAAAATTGGCCAGGACTTTGCACCCCGATGTGGCTTCCGGCAGTAGTGGAGACGACTTTATGAGACTTCACGCCGCTTATGCAACTCTCTCTGATCCCGAGAAGCGTGCCAGCTACGATATGGAACTGTTTGATCGGAGGCGGCCGGCGGTGCTCTTCGCCACTGGGTACTCTCCCCGGCGCCGGAACTGGGAGACTGATCAGTGCTGGTAATTAACTCAATTTGGGATAAAAGATTGTTTTTTAAACCTAACATACAGCAACGGCGGAGATGTTGGACGTGTTAATGTAAATAGCCAGTCTACGGTGACGGGATGAGAATTTTTTATGGGGAGAGAACGGAGATTGAGGTTCCCAATCCGTCTCAGCCCGCTGCCATTTCTAACCGTTGCTTTCAGTTGTAGAGATTATAAGACTTCTCCGTGAAAAAGGGGGCTAGATATTGTACAGATGTATACTTTCTTTTCTTTATAGGATATATATATTTTTTAATGACATTTATGATTCATCCTTTGTCGTATTATTTATTTATTTATTTTTAACAATGGTGAATCATATCATGAATTGTGATTTCAACTGCCACCAAAATTTTATGACACTCCGCTGAGTGTATTCACGCACTTCACGTGAAATTAAATGCTTTTTTTTTTCTCTACAGACACGACTAATAAGATGATTTTTTCTTCTTTAGAGGTGCTCATAGTGGGTGGCCGCTTAAAGATTTGTTAATTCCCTTTAGGGAATCACTTTTTCTAGCGATCGATCCGTAAGGGCCTTACAGTTTCTTTTGGGATGATCTTTGGTACCACTTGAGCTGCCCTTAAGGGAATTCACAAATCTTTGATGGGGCTACCCACAATAAAACTATTGTTTGATCTTTGGTTCCAATAGATAATAAAACTATTTTTTTAGACGTGTCTCTAAAAAAAAAAAACGTCAACAGTAAAACTCGCGTTTTATGTTGATTAGCTCAAGTGATAGCAGAGATCATCCCAAAAAAACTATAAGGCCCTTGAGGTCAAGGTTGAGGGATCGATTCTCAGGGACGTGATTCTCTCGGGGAAATAACAAATCCTTGAGGAGGCCTCCACAATGAGCGTGTTCTTTAAAGAGGACAAAATCGTCTTGTTAAACATGTCTCTAAAAAAGACACGTAAATAATAAAACGCGTGTTTTATGTTGACTTGTCCAAGTGGTACTAGAAATCAGTCTAAAAAACCATAAGGTTTTTGAGAGGCGAAGGTTGAGAGATTAATTCCCAGAGGACTCGATTCCCTCAAGAGAATTCACAAATCCTTTAGAGGGCCACCCACTATGAGCGTGGCTTCAAAGAAGACAAAATGGTCTTATTAGACATGTCTCTAAAAAAATACATCAACAATAAAATGCGTATTTTATATTTACCAGCCCAAAAGGTACTAAGGATCATCTCTAAAAAACCATGAAGCCTTTGAGGCCAAGGTTGAGAGATCGATCTCGGGAGACGCGATTCCCTCAAGGGAATTCACAAAGCCTTGAGGGGGTCATCCACCATGAGCGTGACCTTTAAAGAGGACAAAATCATCTTATTTGATGCTTCTCCAAAAAAGACATGTCAACAGCATACATGCACATGCTCACTTGAGAGAGTGGATGTCTTACAATATGAACGTTTATAACACCTCTATCAATTACGTACTTAATATACAGCTATATTATATGAGCATCTTTAATGCATTGAACAAGATTGAGGATGATGTGGTAGAAGGATATATAGAGAAATGGAAAATTGATATATTTTTTTTTAAGTACAAAGGGAAGGTAAGGGAAGGGAATGACACCCTTAATCTAGGGTTTATGAATTAACTAATTTGTCATTAGATTATGTTAGTCTTGACGAGAAATGACTATTTTAGAAGAAGGAAAAAAGAAAGTTAAGAAAAAGATAAATAGATATGTAAAATAAATTAAGAAATGATGCTAAAATAATAGCGGAGGACGTCAACGAAAAAATATGTAAGAGAAGAAATTAGTAGTATCAATATATTGAATACAATAAGTAAAGGAGCAGCATGACGCTTAAAGAAAAACGACAATGTCTTGACTATCTAGCTATCTTTAGCGAGATCTCATGGCTGTAATGACCCACAAAATCTACCTGCTTGCATTATGGGCCTTTTATTATTAAGTAGAATTATTAATTATTTTAGTGATTAAGTGATGAAAAGAGAAAGAATAAATGCAAATATATTAATATTTGTAATAGACGACTTAAGAATAAATGCAAATATATCAATATTTATAATTATTTTAGAATGTTTTAACTTTTCTTATTATTAATGATTTTAGAGTTTTCAAAATGATATTATATAGTACTCTACAAAAACTTCGTATAAACACTAAAAATTCTTTATTTGAATTTTATTTGACCTTTTGAAACAATCATATAATGAAACAAGACATTAGCCTGGGGGAAGTAAGTGAAAATTTGGAAGAAAGTTATTGGTCGTGGAGGGAACATATAAATTGGCATGTTTCGCCTCGATTCCTGCACTCTCTGTCTCTTTTACTTTTCTTAAAATTATTTCTTAGTCATTTGTGCTTTTACCTATGACTACTTTGGTTCAAAACTATTAAATATATTTTTTACACGAGTAAATTCTATCTCCAAGCGCTAGAAACAAAGAGAGTGTGAGCTATTAACTTATAAGGGAATAATACATAATGAGCAATATATCTTCTTTATATACACTTAAATTTAAAGAACAATAAGAGAAATATTGAAGGCATGATGTACCAAAGAACGAGGAAGCAAGGAAAAAAGAACGTAATAAATCCCAATTAGTGATTCAATGTGAGTGATCTTTATATCTCTTATATGTGCTATTTGAATATGCTTGTATAAATTATTAGAGGAAATTCATGTGTTTGTAAGCTATGATAATAGTGCTATGATCTGAGAAAATTCTCATGTTTGTAATATGATGATAATGTCATTATCTAAAGAATTTTTTTCTAATGTCAAGTATTGTTCATGATGAACCACGATGAAATATGTTATGTTATGTAAAGTGTGTATGTGATTTAACTCATGTTATACATAGCAATTAAAGTACAAGTGGTTTTAAAAAAAGAATTACATCTAGATCTTTCCCGTCAGTTTCATAACAGAATTATGTTCGGTACATGAAATGTTTAGTGCCAAGACACTTTTTCAAAGTTATGGGAGTGTCCAAGTCAGATCTGATCAAACCTTCAGAATCAATTATAGTTTTGTAAGTCAATTAGGTGACCTATGATCAAACTCCATGTTATGTTATAACCCAACCTGTTATATTGAGCCATCGCGGTAAGACAAGTCTATGATGTAATTCGGGTTCAAACTCACGCTTTTAAAAGAAAGACTTACATGTCTAAAGATTTTTCACTAAATATTATATATTCATGTTTTTCCATCTTTTTCAAAATTTTAGGTCATCAGCAGAGGCTAATCTGATATATGAATCGAGCTCTTTGGGAGCCCGGACGGTTGCGCATATGCTATTGTTATTGAGTCGGACCTATGGAGAATGACTGCCTCACCACTGCAAACCGTTGGCTATGACTGTTGAAAATAATGGATAATAAAAGAATAATCAAATCAATAGACTAACATATGACATGGACAAATTGGACATATGATATGAACAAAAAAGACATAGACGTACCTATGCTTCTAGAAGTTTTGACAGAACAGAACTTGTGGAAGACCTTGGCTAAATTTGGGATGGACACTCAAACCCTCTGTTGACATAGATTTATTACAGATTTCATGAATATTAAATTAATAATAACTACTCCTAAACTCTTAATAAGGAGAAGCAAACAAGTAGCTCACAGTCGAAGCGTTACAGTGGCTTCTCGTCAATACAATTTCTAGTCGAAAGATGATAATGATTTTATTAGCAACAAAATGCAATTAGAAGGAACAAGATAGTGAGGTGTTCTCTAGAGCATCCTCAATGCATACAGTAGATTGCAAGTGATGTGGCAAGAGAATGGAAAGAGGTCTTGTTTGATGTGGCCCAAATGCTCAAAGAATGGATTGAGATAATCTAAATATTATTCCAATTCACTCTATCCAATCCATCTATTTGCTAGGGAAAAGGAAATAAAAAACTAAAAGAAATGGAGAGAGAAAAGGACGGAGAAAGCTGTAGGCAC
The DNA here is from genome assembly GCA_963692815.1 of Nyctanthes arbor-tristis. NCBI lineage: Eukaryota > Viridiplantae > Streptophyta > Magnoliopsida > Lamiales > Oleaceae > Nyctanthes > Nyctanthes arbor-tristis. The sequence continues at coordinate 35,068 of CAVNYN010221513.1, forward strand.
ATTTTTTGATGTGTCAGGGGGGCCTCACCAAGGTCTCAAAGGAGACCATCTACTTGACCCAGTCCACTTTTTCAAAAGGCCAACTCCCACCTTTTCCATGTCATTGTGCATTGGGGAGGAGATTTGTTATCAAATAATGCATTTGCTTACTTGCCACGAAAAGATGCTTTTATTACCAACATTGTCCATGGGCCATAGAGTGCACCACTAGAGTTGGCCCAATAAAAATTTCGGAAGAAAAAGTTTAAAAGGATATATAATCGCTAATATATATAAGGTGGAATCAATGTAAAATATTCAGATTTCACCTTTGTTTCTATTTATTTTTTTAATTCTTATGTTGTTCATTACCTTTATGTCACTCCATTTATTCACTACATTGTTACACTCTATTATTTTATTATACAATTTAATTTAGCATCACTAACCCAATCAAACTATAAAGTTCCATCTAAAACCTCATTTCAAAATTCCAATCAGAAAACAAACTCAATGGCGATCCTTTCCCTCCATTTAACTGATGATAAGGTTTTTCGTTCATGAAAAAATGCGCAAGGATCATCATGCACAAAAAAATCTTGAGCAAGAGATTTGCTTTATTTAAAGACAGTTTGTTAACTGTTGTCTCGACCAATCTAAAATGTGCAAAACAAAACCTCAACATTAATAATCATATAATTTTTTTAGTTAATGCATATTGTGTCCATTTTTTCTTCTTAATGTCATATTGCAGTTATGTTATGTGACTATGCTTTATTTGACTGGAGATCAATGATATAAAAGATTGTATTACACTTTCAATTCAGACTAATTTTGTAGGTTGGAAATTTAGTAAAATGAAAAGACATATAGTTTTGTATTTGAATCTTGATTTATGTTTTAATATGTAAAATTCATGAATAACGTTGGTACAATATTGGTTTATTTTTGTATTTTTGTTTTAATATTGTTTTACATTTTAATATGTATATATTTTACATGAATGTTATAAAATGTATCATGAAAACTTATTACAAAAATAATAGTAATTACATGTATATATTTGATTCCATTCAAATTCTATAATCGAGATGAATGAATGTTATAAAATAATTATTATATTTAATCTAATTTAATAATATTAAAAAGTTCATAACTTACATGCACTTATACTACAATTAGTCATTTTAATGTGATATAATTGCATGACTAGCATGTCAATATTTGTATCTCATCTCTCCATGCATATTTCACCTTCTATAAATTGATGATCAAGATCCAAATAAATTCAAGAATATTGAATCACAAATCTAACTTATAATTTTTCTTCAATTCAATATAATCTTAGTTTCAATCCGTTCTTCAGCAAAATGGCTTTCTTGGGGTCAATTAAAAAAGAATAGTATACACTAATAAAGGAATTGAGTGCATTTGACTAAGAATGAAGCATCAAAGTTTCCATCCTTCATAAAAGTCCCATTGAAAACTACACGAATGTAAAAGGTCCCACTCAGGTTCAAAAATTGATTTTAATGGATGAAGAAGTAATACTTTTAGTTTATATTTAGAATCACTATATTATTATCTTAGCAATTCTTTTCCATACTAACTTATTTCTTTTAATGCTTTTGTAGGCTAACAAAATCCAAGCCACATTATTTGGTAACACAATCCAAATGTTTAGTGATGCAATTGGGAAAGGGAATACTTACATAATTCAAAATGGAACATTAGACAAATAAATCCAAACTTTCAAAATGTACACAATAAGATTGAAATTACTATCACGAGAAACAATCAAATAGAAGAAATTGATGACATAATTCTACTTGAGATATTGAACTTCGGCTGCCTAGAACTTTCAAGTATCTCAAATTTTATTGAAGGAAAAATACTCGGTAAAAATTTCTTTGTTTTGAGAATTTTTTTTTTTTTTTTTTTATATTTGCAATGTTTTTCTCAATTAGATATCATGGGTGCCATAATAGTGTCAAACCAACATTTCTTACTAAATGTAAGCAAGATAATCGTGTCACCAATAGATTTGATATTATAATGGTCAACAAAAAATAAATACATAATAATCATTATATAATTAGCAGTTTTCATCAAAAAGAATAAAGTAATAGTTATGTTTTTATTGTCAACTCAGAAACAATTAGACTAACACTGTGGGGATATTTAGATGAGAATGAAGGGCAAGAATTGGAGATCGGATTAGAACCACACTAGTAGTTGCTACATTCAATCTTAAAGTAACTATGTGTGAAGGTAGTATTTTGGATTTCATATGATTGTTTCAAAATTAAATGTAAATATACTAAATATTTAATCTTCAACAGATGAGATAACTCTATCTACAAGTATGTCGTGATTTTGGAACAAATATTATTCATGCAGAAATAATTGTAGGAAAACATGCTTGGAAACAAGTTTTTCTTCCCTAAATCCGGTTAAGTCCTACAAACGATGAAGGCTACCCATTCAAGTTTAAGAGAAAACAATTTTCAATACGTCTTTACTTTGTTATGACTATCAACAAGGTACAAGGAGAAACTGTATCTCATATTGAAATATATCTTCCTCGGTATATTTTCTCAAATGGAAAACTATATATTACGCTTTCATGTAGAGTTTCAATGCAAACAACAAAAGTGTTGGTCAAATCAGACGGCAAAAGACAAAAAAGTGTAATGTTGACAAATATATATATATATATATATTGTGCATGGAGAAACATGTTCATAATAAAGTTTTCTAATGAAAATTATATATCTCAAATATATTCGTTGTAACAAACCGCATGCAATGCACGTTCCTATAACTAGTAATATATAAGGGAAAAAAAAAAAAAGAAAAATGGAAAAGAAGAGAAAAGGGGTATATCTGTTACCCGTATATGTGAATTATATGATTGGATTAACCAAAGTTATAGGGCGATTTCAGGGGAACAATGAAGTATTGGTATAATTTTAGTGGAATGCAGAATTACTGGGAGAGTGATAACAGTCACCTGCAGATAAGAGCACTTTTAATGGGCAAATAATGCTGGGGGTAAAGTCCCCCCGGGGCCCGGGGGGTCTCCCCATTGAGTTAATATTTCAAAACTCATCCAACTTCAATGTCTTGATTTAGTTATTGAACTTTAAAATGTAAGTCGATTACTTATTAAGCTCAAAATACTCAAAGCGCTATAGTGGAGGTGATTTCTGTAGGCGTGAGTTGTTGTGGAATGTGCCTGTTGCTATGGGTAGTCTGTTTGATTGTCTGTCGCAATGAGCCAAAGACTCGGCCATGATTTTCAAGAAGGAAAGTGAAGGCAGTTCAACTTATATTGAGGTACGAGAAAGCTATGAGCAAAGCTTTTACATGATAACTCACAGTTAATGACTGGTAGTTCCAAAACTCAAATAGCCAAAATGTATATTCTTACATATATTGAAAAGAAATATCACCCATGGACCCAAAAAACTGTTTAGTTACAAAGAAATTGGACAGCAATCTACTAGTTACTAATTATCTGTGAGGTATCTTTTCCGGACGCTGTGCTTTCCTCTATTAAACGAGTCATGTGATAATCAAGGTCTCTATCCCGATTCCAGACTTCCATTGTTGTATGTGGGTGAACTGAGGTCAAACAACTCAATTACTGTTTTAAGTTCAGAGATAGTTTTTACTTCATTTGATGAACCAGAACTTGTTCCTTAGATTATCTATTATGTTCCCATCATTTACACGCACTTAAGGCTGTGACGGTGATTCAATTGAGTTAAACAAATGAAAAAAAGGGTTGAAATAGTGTAACAATATGCAACTCTTATCAGCTGGATGGTACGAGGCATCAGTCATACTGCATTTTGGAATTCTCAATCTTCCTAGTGTCTAAACATGTATTTGTACTTTTAGAATACACACCATTGTTTTGGCTTGCTAAGTTGTCTAAATAGTGTTAGGATACATGACTCACCTTAGACAATGCCCATATAGGATGTTATTCAAGTGTTTCCTTTGGATATTTTGATGACTTGACGTTGTTATAAACAAAACTATGTCATTCATTGATATTGTAGTCTGCCGCCATACTATAATCCTCTGTTAATACTTTCAGAGCTTGAAGTACAACATTGCTGTAGAAATCAGAAGGCTTGATGTCCTACTTAATAAGATATTGCCAATACCAGAGGAATCTTTTTAGTTACACTTTCGTTCTCAGGGTAATTTCTTGCTTCTTCCCATTTGAATTATTGACTAAGTTGCATGATAAGATGTAGACATGCCCTCACTTGCAACTATAGATGTAGACTCATGTGACAAGCCAGGGCCCTTAAAAGTATCACTAGTGAAATACCATCCATCCGCAATCGAGCTCAACAACCACATCCATTCAACAGTTCAAATCTTGGAAACCCCTGGAACATGGTAAACTGACAAGCTATATGTCTTTCTTTCAAGCTTTTTCTATATATGATGTTAATTTTTCATCAAGCACTATAATGAAACTCATTTGGGATGGAGTGGTCTGCCAGTCTGGTAACTACATATGTACTGATCTAATCTTATTGATTTGCACTATAACAACAAAGGAAGTAATCAGGAATGGAAATCTGCTTACTTATTTGCATAATCAGAGCTCGGTAAAACAAAGGAACCATCTGATTGTTTCCGGTGCTTCACGATGCCCATGGAAGAATAAACATTTGAATGATATTCTGCATTTGTTGTGCTGAGCCAAATCAATTGAGGAATTTGAATCATTGATAACTCAACAATATGCTCTCTAATCACCAGAATTCATCTACACTAGTAGTATCATATCTTCAGGGCTCCTGGCATTTGTGACTCTGCTTTGCGCTTGAGATTAAAATAAGTTTGTCAATAGTCTCTACTAACTAGTTCTGGACCCATTGTATCTAGTTCTGGACCCAAAGCCTTAACTTCTGAAATAAAATCCCCTACTGATGGCATGCTGCTTTAGTGTTCATCTACGCCATCTAAAAGCAACTTCTTGAACTCTTGGAGACATCTTGAATTGGCATTCAAGTTGTAAGATAAATTAGGTCATGTGAAATTTCCCCATACGCTGCTTGTTTGAGGAAGATTATTCCTTATTCTTTAAGGTTGAGATTCCTGGTTGATTATGGACTCTCTAGGTCAAGACATCAATATTTATATAACCATGAACAAGTTCATGTTGCAATGTCAGTCCTGCTTTGGGCGTTCAATACTCAAATCTTGTACTCTATTGGAGAATGATGAATCGTGAATACAACTGCCATTTCAAACCTTTCACGAAAATGTTCAGCAGTCCAGGGTACAATGGCAACCGGATGCTGCAGGTACATCAATTTGGAAGATTTCTAGCTCAATTTCTTAGGCTTAAAGTGACCAGTTGAATTGAATGTTAATTCACTTGCTTATCATTATTTTAGCCACAGAGTGACTCCTAGCTAAATCTATGTAGAATTGCCAAAATTTCTGGGCTGCCGTTGGCCTGTGTGAACCGCACCTCCTCTAGACCTCCTCAATGTGCTTTCTCAAGAGAATTAGCGGACTGGCCATGAAGCAGGGGAGTCTCATCCGGTTGATTTTTAGTTCTTAGGATTTTCAGAGTAAACTAGCACATATAAAGGACAAATGAGAACATCCATCAACCTCAAGTAATTTGACAAATTATAAAGGAGAAGTCCAGTTCAATATGGTTTCACATCATTCTTCCCTAGCCAAGCTCTCCCTTTGTTCTTGGATTGATCCTTATGTTTTTCTTCTTAGTTTGTATCATACTGTTCGTCTCTTATCCTGCCAGGTCATTGCAGGAGGTCCCTCACAAGCCAACTGCTATGGTGGCTGGTCCTACACAGTGGAAACTATGTTTGGATATGGTACTTAGTGTTGGTCACAGCATCAGAATGCGTCTTGTTTTGAAGGCACTCCGCACCTGTGTTTGACGCTCTTCCGATCTCATTGGACAAGAAGTCTGTAGGCCAGGTGTGACCGATAACAACGCTGGGCCAAAATGTCTGGGTTGTACTGTGCCCCTGCAAAACTGAGTCACGACTGTCCAGCATAGCCTAATTTTCAGCTCTAGAGGCATATGCACTCTTGTCCATTTATCAGAAAGGAAAATGAAAAAGAAAGACACGTTATTTCATCTTGCTTGCTAAACTTGATCACGGTGTTGGTAAACTTAGTGCAACGTGCGTAAGATGCCATGCTAATTTTGTCCGTGGTGAATATGTTGTGGCATTGCTAAGATCATAGGTTTATGAGCTGATAGATGACATGAAAACCAGAATTTACTCGTCTTCGCTGAAAAATACAAAGAAAATATTGGAAAAGTCAACCCCTTATCAAAACAATGACGTCGGCCGGTTGCTTTTTTAAACAGATAATTAATAGTGTGCCAATTTGCGATTTTGATAGAAAAGAAAACAAGATGGCTGATTAAGAGGTTGTTTGATTCTCATTATGAGGTCAAATTTAGAATAGAAAATAATAATTAGTTGAAATGAGTGGTGAACATTTAATTGAAGTTTGAAATGTGTGGTGATAATTGAGTAGTTGTCAAATCAACAGTCAAATCAGTGTTAGGTAAATTTATAATGAGAGAAATAATGAGCTTCAAACAAACTCTAAATTTGCTTTTGGCTTTATATTTTGGCAGATATCTTCTGCTGAGAAAGAGCAGCTGAAAAAACCTTCTGAATTATTGAACCTGAAGCAAACAAACTATTCAATGATGGAACGGCAATGTCCCAGTGAGCCGAATGCTTATCGCTTTCAATTTTGTGGTCAAGTATTCTTGCATTGAATCCTTTTCATCAGACGTAAGACGCCAACGACGCATCACAGATTTTCATTCTGTTGCTTTAAGTTCCATCTTACGGCAAAGGGCATGGAATCCTGAAAATATCGCTTCCCAATTGTCCTCATTAATTGTGCAAAAAAAGTTGGTAATATTTTACATCTTCAACGAATTCAAAAGCGCACTCAGAGAAAATTCAACCTTAGTTGAGCTGTTTGTGTATTCTGAACTTCAGTAATACTGATAAGCAATGGGTGGAGCTGAGGTGCCCACCCCGTTCCCTAGTTACCCACATTTCCCAAAAAAAAATCTTTTCTCTTACCCTTTGAAAATTTTGAAAAATAAGATTAGTGTTTCGCCTAGGAGTAATCAAGTTTCGGCTACCCCTTTGACTATCTTCTGGCTACATTATAACTTTGATTTTAAAATAGAATGGAAACGAGTGGTGGAGAAGTGGGCAGTACTTGTAGATCCTAAAAACATGTGTACAAAACTTAGTTTGACTTTTATGTTCTATAAAAACAGATGTAGAAACTTGAGAATGGCTCATAACCATCTTTATTTGAGAATAATTTGCAGGAAGAAAGTCGATTAATCTATGTTTGATTTGCACGTTTGACATAAGATTTCTGGTAGCAGACTCTCACAGTTAAGAAGGGTTCAATAATCAAACTACCTTAAAAGAATGCAACTCAAGAACAAAAGACTGTCCCAGGAAGGCAAGTTGAACGGCAGATACTAACTCAATAATGACAACAATTAAGAATCGGCTGGCTTATTAATTTAATAATACGATTTGGTGCGCCTCTCTTAGAAAATTCTCAATTTAGCAGACTCTACATTTCCTGTATTGGGTCATAGGTATAACAGTCAAGTGGACAAAACATTATCCGATAATTGACTTTTTATTCCGTAAAACTTAAGAACAAGGTGTCCTTTGAAATTCTCAACCTGTCACCGTAAAAGGTAGCCAAACACGACTCTGTATGTGGAGTTAAAGCCGCCAGCGGCTAGTGGCTTCTCTATTTGGCCAATGGGACAATTGGTGTCCTTCTAATATGAAAGTCTTCTAGCATCCATATGAATGTTGTTATAATACTCATATAGGGACGTGACTATATATATGTACGTTATATAGTTGCATGTATTCATGTGGCTACAACTGTACTGATGTAGATGTTAGGAAATTATTGCTTTCTTATATTCTACCATAGTTGCTTTATTATTTAGTATAAAAAACTGTATAAAACGAATTACCGAGTTACTAGCTCCCTTAGAGTTAATCATTTGCACACTTGCTTTACCACAGACCTAGCTACTAATATTGACTTGCATTAACAGGGGATAAATACTTTTTTTTTTTAATTGATTCATATAAGAGACAGAGCTTGCACTTGGTCCTTCAACACTGTAATTACATAAAATTGAGTAAGGGGAGATTCCATAGGTTTTGAAATATGTGAATAATTTGAATTGTAATTGTGAAAGTAGAAAGGATCAAAGCGAAGTGTTCTTAATTAGGAGATATCGGATTAAATTTGATCTACACGACGCTCTTCCGATCTGTACCAATATGGCACTAGACGTGAAATAAACCAATATGGGTGTGTAGTTGTATAAGCTAAATATATGGCGCTTGAATGTTTCTAGAGATCAAATTGTGGCAATTTTTTACCATTAGAAATGGTTTAAAATTAGGAAATCTGAGATTCGGACTATGTATACCTATCTGAGTGTTAATTGCATACTTTTTTGCGACCTGTTAAATTCATACTTGAATATTCACTCGGTATGTGTCTTTTAATTTTGCACAAAATATGTTGAACTCTTCTACGTACATCGTTAAATATTTATTATTTGTTTTTACTTTTATTCATTCATGTGAAAAAAGTTTCTAAGTTGGGACCAAAGAGATCGTTTTCATGCATAGTTGTCGTGGTAGGAGTGTAAATACTGTGATCTGATGAAGATTTTAGTAGAAAACCATGACCATATTGTGACATCTAACTACAGAAATCAAGATTGTTTTCAAAGCAAAAAAAATAAAATAAAAACAATAAAAAAAATCAACAATTGCAGATTTAGGTATTCATTGTGGAATCATAGTCATGTGATTTCATTTTCATGTAGATGTCTGATCGAAATATCGACAAAATCAATAATAAGTCGAATTAGTCTGCTGGTCCGAGATATCATCACCTTTATTTAGGAAGATAAATTAAATAATTTCAGGCAATGTTTAGTGAAGTAGATTAGCAGTTACATTCTCTTGTTCATAATAAATATAAGTGCTCACCATCAATAGTGAGTTGACATGTGGTGGCAAAAAATTCATAGCAGTATCTTTTTTAAATCATGTATAGATCTACTGTTGTGGTGAGCATAGGGGATCATATTTTAGTAGATTTAATAGTATTAGATGGTGAGAAACTTGCTGGTATTCTATATAAATAGGGAACTGACAAGTAGAAACAAGTAGCCCGGTTTATTATTTAATTGGGATTCATATACACGCTTATCTTGTTTCCTGTATTAAACAATATAAGACCAAGTTTATTCAATGGCTAGTGAACTCTTATTTTCTCCAAAACTTGACATTAATTAAGAGCACATGTTACAAATATAGAAATGTTAAATGCTTTACATAACTCTACAAAAATGAAACACGTAAAAATTGTTTTGGTCAGACCCTACTCACATAGCAGAGAAATTATGTCATAATATCCCATCTTATAAAGTGTATGCTTTGAATTTTTTGTACATCCCTTCATTTTAGAATCATTTTAGTTATTTTACAACCCAATTTAGCGTTAATCGGATGACTTCCAGCTTGCAAAAGTTGCTACCTTTATGAGTTTACATTGGGCTGTAAAAAAAGTCCCATTAAATGAAATTCCATATAAGAGAAGGGACAACGTTGGTGTAACTATCACTACTCTTTACAACCCTATCTTGACACCTTGCACTACAAGAATCTCACTTGTATGGAATGCCCCCAATAGCATTTTATTCCCCCACCCCACCCCACCAAACCAAAAAAAAAAAAAAAAAATTGATATATTACCCCCTTAATAATAATCAAATATTTTGGGCAAAATGATTATTGCCTTCCATGTGCTTCTTATTAAGTAGTTTGCAATTTAAGACAAATAATTATCAGTTGAGTATCAACTTCGATTCGAATCAGTTATTTGATCATACTATCATACTTATCAAAAACAGTATTCATGACATGTGATTGATCATGGTTTTGTGTCATACACTTATATATTGTGTAACACATTGACGGATCAATTTAAACTTATTGAGAATAAAATGTAGTAGGTTTCAGGTAAAAAATATTTGGTATAATAAGAATGTCAAACATTAACTAGCTTCTGATATAAATAGATCACTACGTTTGAATAATGTTCACCCATCCACTGTGGGTGGGGTTATACTGCTTATTTTTGACGTGTCACACATATAGTCGATATACATGACGGCCATGTGTATACCACGTCAGGCCATGTCACCATCACATCACCGTCACGTCAGAAATGAGCAGTATAATCTCGCCCACAGGAGCGGGTGAATAAAATTACACTATATCTTGTAATCATATCAGCTATTGATATTAAAACCCACAGTCTATTTAGTACATGTGCTACGGGATCAAATAGGGAACAGCGGATCATGGCCCGAGGCCATAAGGTACATTCTATGGTGTTGTTTAGACACCATAAGAGTCATAAAGTACATTCTATGGTATTCAAACTATGATGTCTAAAGAACTGTGTGTCAACACACTAATGAGTGTGTTGGATGATGCGTCCCGCAACACACTCAATAGTGTTTTGCCACTCAATTCTTTGAACACTGAAAGACCGAGGGCCCCGGCGCATGTACCATATGAAATCCACTGTGGGGGAAGAGCCGGCAAAGCAACAAAGAATGCTGTAGGCCCCACATTAGACATCAGCATTATAGCGTTCCCCTTCTCTATATATACACTCCTCTGCACTTCCTTCGAAGAAACCTCTCCTCCTCCTCTCTTCACGTTCTCCTCGTTTCCATACAATATAAGGCGGCGGCGGCTTGGGAGCCTTCTCCCACCGACTCCGGCCTCCACCGCCTTCTTCTATTTTAGCAAAATTTCTATATAAGCACATAAACATACCGTACTTATACTGCTCACCGTCAACTTCAATGGCGAATTTCTGCTTTTATATTCTTCTTCTAACGGTCGCCAGCTCCTTCATATCAGGTAAAATTGATCCCGTATTAATGATTATTATTTGGGGAATGAAATAAAGGAATACAACATTATAATGCTTTGGTTTGTTCTTATGATTTGATTTTGTTACAGGAGTGTATTCAGGGGCAACCTTTACAATAGTAAACAAATGTGATTTCACCGTATGGCCGGGAATTCTATCAAACGCTGGAATTGCGCCACTATCCACCACCGGTTTTGCTCTGCAGAAGGGTGAATCAACGAATATTGATGCTCCGTCATCGTGGGGAGGTCGATTATGGGGGAGGACATTCTGCAGTGAGGACTCCACCGGAAAATTCTCTTGTGTAACAGGGGATTGCGGCTCAGGGAAGACAGAATGCTCCGGAGGTGGCGCTGCACCACCGGCCACTCTGGCCGAATTCACACTCGACGGCGACTCCGGAATGGACTTCTATGACGTCAGCCTGGTTGACGGTTACAATGTTCCGATGCTGGTGGTACCACAGGGTGGTTCCGGAGCCAATTGTACAACCACTGGATGTGTGGTGGATTTGAATGGCGCTTGTCCGTCTGAGCTCCGTGTCACGAGCAGCAACGGAGAAAACGTCGCTTGCAAGAGCGCCTGCGAGGCATTTGGCCAAGAGCAGTACTGTTGCAGCGGCGCGTATGGGACACCGGACACGTGCCAACCGTCGTCCTACTCGCAGGTCTTCAAGAACGCGTGCCCACGCTCTTATAGTTACGCTTATGATGACAAGACAAGCACATTCACATGTGCCGGTGCCGACTATATCATAACGTTCTGCCCGTCCCCAAGCACGAGGTAAATTTACGGAAACGCCCATAAAGTCCTTACTTCTATGCAGATTTTTATCCAGGTTTCCGTTGCAGCACTGACCATTCATAAAAGCCTGTCAGTTGAACGTTAGGCTGGGAATTCCAATGTAATTAACCAAATAGTTACTAGGCCCATTTGGTAATCCGATCTGTCCTGTAGTAATAATATCCTAATAAGAAAAGAAAGCAATAATAATAAAGAGATCACAGTAAGGCACCTTTGGCACGATTCTCATTATTACAATTGAATTATAATGAGGTGAAATGAGAAATTATAAATGAACAGTAATCAAATCAATGAAATTATAATATATTGTAAAAGAGAATCAAACACTCTCCTGTTAGTATAAATAGCAAAACGGCATTGATTGTATAAATGCTTATGTTTCAGCATTTACCATTCTAACCAAGGATGTTTTATGTTGATGCAGTCAAAAGAAATCGAATGGACAAACTCCGGGGAATGAAGACAGTGACGGGACAATGGTATACGGAGGAGCATTGGAGATGAACGCGGCGCGGACGTCACGTATTCAGTTACCAACCTTGGGCGGAGCCATTGTCATCATGTGTACAATGTCGCAGTTGCGTCGGCTGTTCTAATTAGTCTCGTTTCCCTTTCAATCGACGTTGTTTCAGTTCTTTTTGGAATGTGGGGCCATCAAGTTTGTCGAGTTTGGGTCATATGTCACGCGTGGACAGTTGAAACTTCGCTGGCCCTTTGTTCAATATGGCCTCGCGATATTCATCGGGTTGACCCACAAACATGGCCGATGTGACGAGGAATTGAGTCACGAATTAGAGAGATAGGAGTAGTCCAACCCCCACCACAAAGTTGAGAGATTTTAGGTGGTGGGTGAGAATTCTTTTTAGTAGTAGTTTTATTACTATCTTTTTTTTTTTTTTTTCGAAATATTAAGATTGGCGGGGGAGATTCATTTGGCAGTCTAGCTCAATACATTGTAACATATAATTATCTTTGTTTTAGCTGCTTAATGATAAAATAAATTATAATCGTGGTAGCAAAATTATTGAATATTTTGTTTGATAATCAATTTTACATTTGTGGTTGTGATTGTTGTAGCAATAGTTGATTAAGCAATAAAATATAAGCGATTATGCATAAAATAGTGTAAATGTCAAATGATTAGATAATGTAAAAGGGTTTGCAATTGAAAGGGAAATATATATCTGTCAAACAACTGCCGACTTGCCTATTTTAATTTGCAAGGAAAATGAAGCAAACTATTTTAATGTGAAATCATCCTTTGGTTGCGTGCACATTGTCTCTTGCAATCGCACAGAGCTATTGATAAGAAACAGACAAAATGATGGTTTGGAAACGAATCATTTTATAGTGGCCGCATCGCCTCTTACATTGTTATACTACCTCCGCTCGGTCCAATTTTCCTTTTTTTTTTTCTTTTTTTTTTGTTTGTCTCAAAATATAGTCTAATTTTCTTTTTAAAAAGTAGTTGAACAATTAGTTCTTTTATATACTCATATTTAATGTGTATAGTTATAAAAAAAATAGAATTATTAAAGTGTAATAATTAATAAATGACAAGGTATAATAAGGAAATGATGATAAAATTTACTTTTCTAATTCTATTAAATGAATTTTTCTTAGTCTATGTGAAAAAAGGAAATGACCATCTTTTTTGGACGGAGGTAGTAATACATATCATTCTTTTTTAGTGTTACTTAGACCTTGTTTTATATGCAATCCCATTCTTCCAAAAAAGAGAGTGAATGAATAATTTTAGTCGAACGAAAATTTTAACAAAGTAGACACATTGAGAAAATGAAAATAAACACGTCAGATAATCTCGAATACTTGTCATGCAATGACCCTGGACAATTATTCTTATTTTATACATCTTGCAATTATAGAATTTCTTCTATTGGCCCCATTTTACCTTTTCCACTCAAAAAGTGTCAAAGTTCACCATATCCCCCATTACATTATTTGGTGATTGGGGAAAATCCTAAAAATAGATTATTCCCCTCAACATTATTTAGGTTTTTCCCCTCGCACTAGATATGCTCTTAGGCCAACATCATTGTACGCTGCACATGTAAATATTGTTAAGATCATATATCATATATGTATGTCAATAAAAGTTTGGTTTGATTCTTATTGTTTTTAATACTCTCTTTTTATGTTAATTCTTGTCAAGAGTTACTGTTATGACACATCCTATTCTATGTGGGCATATGAATGGTGCACATCGTGTGAAGCATTAGCAACTACAACCCCATACGAATTTGTGGTTGAATCCAACGGAGCAACTAGTCACCAAATTCAAAATTTTAAATTCCAAACAAACTTTATATTGCAAAAATCTTTATTGACCATTTCATCGTCAAAGGCTCGAACTGCACAGGTAATGCTATCTGAATCATACATGATTAAGATTTTTAAGTATCCTAAATCCCCCATGTTTCTCTATAGCAACTAAAATACCTGGTCAATTAATTTACATTTTTTATATATATTACCAAAACAACGTAAATTGCAATGATCAAGGGTCTACTAAGTCATTACCACATTATTACACAAATAAACATATAAACAATACAATGAGAGAACCAATATTGATTGGGAATCTAAGTGACAGAATGAGAGGATAAACCCTTGTGAGCTAACCATATCTCTTTGCGAGTATGGACTCTATTCTTTTTCCTTGATAAAAAGGCAAAAAAGGGTAATGTATCCAAAAGTATGACTCAAAATTTTCACTTTTTTAATAAAGGAATAGAAAAGCATGAGATAAAGAAAGAAGCCAATAAAAACATCCATGCACGTTACTGGTTCGCTGCAAGAACATTCAGAGAAGATCAAAGTTTAATAAAGCTTTTTCTTGTTTTGGATAAGGTTGTCCTCTGAGATTATTTTCTATATAAAAACCAACATTACACGAGAGTAGACAAAGATCTATTAAAATCAACATTCCGGCTTTTGTTTTCTTGTGCTGTGTAAGCAGCCCTGCTTTTCACCTCAACAAACCAGTGATTCAGACTTCACTTTCTGTTTATTCTTTTTACTATAAACTTTAGATCGTTTCTTAAAGACATATATACACATATGCCGACCGCAATTATCTTTTAAGAAATTGCAACTTTCTTGTCTTCATCAACTGCTGTGTTCTCCGCATATTGCCAGACATATGCATGTTAGAGATCAAAATTCCAATATAAATGTTTGGGCGTACTTTGGAAGGGCCCATTTCGCATACCATAGGCCCAATTCTCTTTACGTTTATGGGCCTAGACATTGGACAAGGCTCTCATGGAGTTTTATGTAACCTTGGGCCGTGGGTCTGGAAATATATACTTGGTGCTATTAGTGAGACTGCAATTTTGACCATTGCATCAAAGAGTGCAATTTTGGTACATATGTGCTGCTGCTGGAAATGAAAACTATTAAAAAAAAAAAAGGAAGACTATATGTGTGAACTAATGAAAGGTTGGAGACTTGGTGGATTGAAAAAAAAATTGAAGATCCAACCACAGTCTGTGAAATTAACCGTTATTTATTTATAGATTCGATATATATAGATGCAATTCTACATCACGTCCAAACCCTATAGCAGCCACTTCCCCTTTTCCATCACCACAACCGCTGCCACCGTTTGCTTGGGAGAGCGCAATTTAGTGTACATCTATACATCCACGTGGGAGTGTGTTATTGAAGGGAAAATATATCCACTTATAATTATTTAAGATAAAATAATAGTAATAACTATACAGAGTTTAATTTATGCACAAATATCATTGTTCTGTCTATATATATATTTGAATAATTTTTATTTACCAAGACAAAGAAAATTAAAGATAAAAAGTGTCAGAAGTGGGATTTGAACCCACGCCCTCTCACGAGGACCAGAACTTGAGTCTGGCGCCTTAGACCACTCGGCCATCCTGACTCTGATGCTTCACTTCTCGATTTTATTTTATAAAATAAATATCATATAGCCCTCCAGTATATATAGTTGGTCAATAATAATTGAATTCAATGCTTGTCGATTTTGACTGCCAATTTAATCGAGTCGTTTCCACCATAAAGATGATAAAAACATTGAGTTGGGGCTTCCATTTCGGTTTGAGGAGTTACCATTTATGGTCCAACTTTTGTGATTGAATTGTCACTTCATCATTAAACTATTTTCATGTACATTGATTGCAACTATACATGAAAATAGATTTCCAAATCACTATATATGAATAATATGCAATGAATCTGTAACAGCTTTGCTAACTTGGATCGAAAATGCTTAAAAATCTCTCACATCATGTGGCTTATATCAGGAGGTTCTTGTAACAAAACTAAGATAGGTTTTTGAACAATACTCTAAATTGAATATAGTTTGGGCCATGAGTTTCCGGTTTTGCATCAGGAATGATTCATGTACATAATTTGATTTTGATTATCTGAATTTTAAGGAAAACTTATTTTAAAATATGGTTTGAATTAAATCCAATCCGTATATGTAATCACTTATTGGTGATTTATGAATTGAATAAGTCTACGTGCATACAAAATGTGTACATAAACTTTGACAGAGTATTAGGTAGTTCATGTGATTGTCATTGACTAAAAAGTATTTCAATTTATAAAGCACTAGAATACTACCAAGTTTATACTGTTTAAAGTTCTGTGTAATACTTTGTGTCTGTGTAGCATGACTCCTTGCAATTGGAGTAATTATTAGAATACAACTGTTACGCTTTACTTGGTTAAGAATTTAAAATGACATTATAATGACGTTAGTTTCTTAATTTAGTATAACCTAATTTTAAAATTAGTAGTCAATTGCTTTAAACAAACAACCAAATACCAATTCCTAGTCCGTGAAGACTCGAGGATCATATTATTATCATTATTATAAAAGGAAAAACGCCAATAGGTTACAAACCGATGAAACATCATATCACTCTTGACATGTTCAAGAGAGAAGAAACAAACTTCAAGCAACGGCAAGCAATTATAAATTTAACCAACCTTTTAACTCATTTTATTCAACCCTCAACGGTGGCCCTCCAATTTCGACTGCTCATCAATATTTCTCATCACATTTCTAGACAATTTTTAATGTGTGTGTATATATCTTTTTATACGAGGGGATATAGGGGAAAGGATGGGAAACAGGGAAGGGTCAGATGTGGTTCGAATCCGAAACCTCCTACTCAGAATATGAAAATTTTAACAACTGCAGCACTTCTTCAAACTACACATTTCTAGACAATTTACAAGACTAGCATGTGGAAATTTGCTAAAGAGATATATAAGACTCCTAATAGGACATAGATCGCTTACGTGGCGGAAATCTAACAAAAACGACCCCTTATTGGTGGGCTGTTTTTGTTAGATTTTCACCATGTAAGCGGTAAGACTCCTTATTAGGAGATAGAGAGGACTTTTTCGCCGGACCGCCCGCATGTGTACCATCAACTATCTTTCATAAAAGAACATACAAAACATACCCAATTCTACTAAATGATTATAAATCTTGTAACCGAGTATCATTAATGGTGCCCTCAGGATCAACCATTCATTGACACTTGAATGAATTTGATTAATGGACACAAGTATGAATTTGACTAGGCATAGCATTGAACCTCGTCACATTGTCTAAATATTGTATTAGACATATCTTCTTCTTGTAACTGTCAATTCAAAATAACTTATATAAAAACACGCACAGTAAACTATAGTTCTTCTAAGGAGAATTAATATCTCTCTTATGGAGTGAAAAAGTGTCACATGGCCTTCTGTTATTGGTGGATTAGGAGGCGGGTTCCCTGATCTCCTAATAATTAGAGACTATGTGATATTTTTCTACTCTATAAAAGAGAAGTTAGTCCTCCTTAAAATTTTTCCAGTAAACCACTAGTCTAATGTTAGGAACCAAGTCGTCGTCGTGGTGGTGCTCGCTCGCTCATAATCCACAAAATTGGTGTGCCACGTATGCAAATATTATGATATTGAGTGGCAACACGTGTCATGAAACTATTGACACTACTAACGATGTTGACCCCTTTTTTAAAAACAGAGGTTAAAAGAAAAGAAAAGAGAAATGGAGATAAGCTCAAAACAGAGAAATTGCAAATGCAAAAAAGGCGAGCCTTCTCGTATTTGTCACTCCTCTGTACACTCAGCCTCTCCACTTAAATAACCCACCCAACCCTTCCAACAAGCATTAAAATCTCCCTCCCCCCTACCCACACCCATCTCCCCTTTGTACACAAATCCTTCTAGATTTTTAGGTCCATCTAATTCTACACTCTTTATTACCGACAGTCACATGAACTGAGGAAAAAGAGACTAAAATCATGGCGATTTCCGATGCGGTGGTGGGCAACCTGACGACGCTGTACCTGGTGGTGATAGCGGCGATGAAGGCGTACGGGCTGGCGGTGGGTCGGAGCTTTAGCGGCGGATGCGTGCTGATTCTGTCGACAATTGTAGTTGGGATGATCTTGATTGCGACTCTGACGTGGGACGTGTCCCGGAAGGCCACTTATGCACTTTCCGGCCGCGATCATCCCCATGAAATGTGCCGCGGCGGCATCTGCTGGCACGGCGTGGCCGTCAAGTCGCCGGCGTCTCAGGTCCGGTTCCGGCTGCCTCAGCAGCAACTATAATAGATAAACTCATCAGTTCCTTCCTGGCGTCTCTTTGGAATATATATTCACAAGAAGCGAAGTTCCTGGGAAAATAAAACGAGTGAATAAAGATTAACAGAGTTTAGCATATAATTTTCTGGTTTTTTACTTAATGTATTTGATAAGTATTTGATAAGAATATACATGGAATTTTGCTTTAGATATGTATTATGTAAATATTAATGGGTGTTTTTTTTCTATGTAAATGAGGGAGTTTGGATTGAGATTTGAAGGTATTTGTGTGTCTTTTTCATTTTTCATTTTTTTATTTATTAATTCATTTAGTTGATGAATCTTTATCAAATAATAAAGAATATACATGTAGACACATATATTAAATGTCCCTTTAGCTATAAATATATATATAAAATTTTCTTACTTGTGGCCTAGTTTTGTTTTTATTTTTTGGGTCATGACATTCAATTTGTTGGACAACCTTTAAATATTAGTTGTATTTTAATAGAAAGTGAGATTGTTTCGATTAATGGATATGG
Source organism: Nyctanthes arbor-tristis (assembly GCA_963692815.1). NCBI lineage: Eukaryota > Viridiplantae > Streptophyta > Magnoliopsida > Lamiales > Oleaceae > Nyctanthes > Nyctanthes arbor-tristis. Next base: position 54,068 of record CAVNYN010221513.1, read on the forward strand.
TTAAGTTAACACTTAAAAGAAAAGAATTGTCTAACAATTCATTAATGTTCAAGACATACAATATGTTACAACATATAGTGTTTTCGCCATTACAGTATGTAGTGTTTTCGCCATTAATAATAGTTTACCTAACTGTGAAAGACAAAAAAAAAAAAAAAAATTGTCGGTTAATTTATTAATCGGTTATATATACATATCATTTGTTGGAACCGGTATGCATATAGTGGCTTCATCATCAACGAATGTTTAATTACCCGACAGCGAAAGACAAAAATTGATGTGGTACAATCAATTGGAAAAAACTTCAGTGCTCCAGGAACACTGAACACTCAGTGCTCCATCCACCAAATTATTGTCATGTGTATTATCAAAGGTCCCACTGCAACATCTCACACCCCATCACCCACTATAATTTTGCCATGTATATTATGGGGATGTGAGGTGTCGTAGTGGAACCCTTGATAATACACATGGCAAGAATTTAGTGGATGGAGCATCGAGTGCTCAGTGCTCCTGGAGCACTGAAGTTTTTTCCTAATTTTCCCACAAGCGATGGAATATTGTCAGTTAGGCTTCCCAAAAAAAGAAAAGAAATATTGTCGGTTAGTTTTATTATTAGTGCTCAAGGTGTACCATTTATTTGTAATTGTAATTTATATATGACAAAAATATTTCAATATCTATAGAGATAGTTTATGGCACTCGATATCTCATGTAACTATATAATATACACTATGTAAATAGAAAATTATTTACTTGTATGTCTTATATATACAAATAGCACTTGAAGTACCAATTTACCCATCTGTTATGAGAAAAGTTAAAGTGGTATATCATGTGTCATTA
>CAVNYN010221518.1:0-38697 GCA_963692815.1 Nyctanthes arbor-tristis
AAAAAAAAAAAAAAAAAAAAAAACACGAGAGATGGGGGATATTTTGCATTTGTATAGAATATGACCCAAGTAGCGAAGCTTCACAAAACAAGCTGCAGACCTTGTAAAGTCACTTAGCTCCTTCTGATGCATCTTTTGCAATATGTTGAAGTCTAATATAGCGAATTTCAACAACGTATCATTATGCGATTGATCATCTTGTTGGTAAACCATTAAGAATTTCTTCACCCAGAGCCTTGTCAAAGTTTTGTGAATTGGCATCTCCAATGCTTCCCTAACTTGTCTTGAGAGAGAATCATTCCCATGGTGGGTTAACATGGATTCAAGGTGAGAGGTGGAAAACTTCAATGTTTCTTTGAGAATTTCCTCGCCATGTACTCTAACTTGAGCGGCCTCGTACAAGCTCAACAATCCCGGTACATTGCTAATCAGAGATTCGTCGAATTTTCCTTGGGAGTCCTTGAATTTGTCGAATACATCTGCAGATGTTCATGTTAATATTAAGAGAAATCTTTGCACTTACCATGTTCATGTTTGGTTATGTTAAATAAAAATTTACCCACGGCAAGATACATAATAGCCTTGTTGTCTAAGTAATCGGAATCGAAGAGCAATAGTACGAAGCTCATTGTCTTGTTTGTTGCTTTCTTGAAAAGTTAAATGGACATATTTGAAAGATTCTTCAATTTCGGGTTCCAAATGGTATCCAACTCCAAGCCGTTGAATTGCGTAGATGAGGTCTAATTTTTGCAGTGAATCATTAGGATTAGCTACCAGCAGTTTCTTCACTTCTTCTTTTAATATTTGACGTTCCTTCTCTTCATGCTCCAATATTTCCTGCACAATTAAATGGAAGCTTGTATGTAACGTCATATATAGTATGCCTATATTTCAAATTTATTGACGTACGTAAAAAAGAGAATCGTAGCAAATTTTTCCGTACATTGGAATCATATGCAAGGAAGTAATCTCCCCAAACTGAAGGATGATATGTGACAGAGCGGAGAGTGTTGTTGATATCCATTTCTACACTGAAATTTTTAGAACTTGAATGGGAAATTAAAGAAATATTTTTCACTTCAATGGGATTCTTTTGGTTACATATAAAGTTCTTTGACGCATGGTATTTATATATATTGAACCCCGAAACTATTAGCACGAGGATAACATGTTCCTTTTTTTAAATATGTTTCGAACAATGCAACTGAAACAAAAATGGACGGAGCCGGATTGCCAATCAAGGTGCTCACATGTGCGTTGGTCACAGTGAATAATAGGAGGCGGCACAATTTTATTTATTTATTTTTTTTTATGAGTTGTGTTATTTGAACAAAAAAATATATAAAAATTTAAACAAAACTGACAAATAATAAGATATTATTTTTCAACACATCACATTACTTTTTATCAATGATAATCACAAAAAAAGGGGCCATATTTTCATTTTGTTACACTTTTTGTTTACTAATTTATCCAAATAGAAGTATTCTTTTTCAATACACTAGCACAATAGAGGCTTTGGATTCCACTTTAAAAGTTTAACTCGTTAATTGGAGTAACCTAAACGCTTTATATAGTGGTTAATTGTTTTATATTTATTTAATTTGAGATTTATCTCTTGAAAAACTGGTTCCGTAAAAAAAAAAGAAAAAATTGTACAAACAAATATCTAATGTCTTACGCAATAAATGTCATGTCCATAATTGTGACGTGACATCTTGTCCATATTTGAAATATATAATTTCTAATGTCTTACGTAATAAATGTCATGAAATATTCACTCGTTTTCTTTTTGAATCACATGCTTTAAGGATCGTTTTTGTTTGCTATGTTTCTATGCCTCTGCTTACAACTTTTTCTAAGGAAACGACATTAAATCACATTAATAATTGGTATTATATAACATCACATCACTAAACGTAAACATTTTCAACGTTATATTCTACCAATCTAATCAACGAAAAATAACTTTCAATATTTGTATGCAACAACATTTTTTTGTTCTTGCACGGGACGTGAAGAAAGTAACAAAAAATAAAATAAAATAAAATAAAATAAATACATGAATCCGTTCAAGAGTTAAATGTTTGAATACCCATTAAACTTTGCATCCCGTCTACAAATACCTATTAAACTTTAAAATGTTGTTGCTTACTTATTGAATTTTAAAAAACTTCTTATGTTACTCATCTACAAGCAATCCGTTAAATCTCTAAATCGGAATTGCTGATTTGGCAGACGGAGTACTTACGTGGCAAAAAACTGCCGTTAATCTTGCCCACTCACTGAACCCAGCTTGTCAGATAATCAATTCTTCCCAAATAACATTGAGGATTTAAATGAAATAATAATAAGCAACACAATTTTCAGGGAAGACCTTCCCCCATTCAACCTCCACATCCACCACGAAGCCACGTTGCCGACGACTGTGAAGGTTGCAATAGCATATTACCAATTGCACATCATATAATCACTCCAGTTCTTTCCTCGGTCTCAACTCTCAATCAGCCAAAAAGAAAAAAGGGGGGAAAAAAGCTGTAGAGGAACCAAGTAAATTACTAGCTCCAGTAGTTTAATAATCTGAAAAGAAATTATCCCAATGGAATTTTTTGTTGTGATAGAAATTAGCTTATGTGCCATCAGCCATGTCCTCATGAAGGGAATCTGTTGGCATGAGCAATAGAGGCAACATTTGGGCTTTTCAAATTTGGGAAAAAGGAGTTCAATCTAAATAACGCCCAAATTGGTTGGATTATTGGGTTTTCATCCCATCACCACGCAATCATGGCTACCGCCATCGTCGAGTTGGTAGGACGTGGACTGCATATTGCTCTAGCCTTATGTTGTTGGTTGGATTATTTCTTCTTAGAGTCGTGTTTAATTATGTGATTTCATTAGTTGGCACAATGGACGGAAGCTCTTCTTTTCATGTGTCAAATAAGCAATTCTGTCTAAATGAGTTAACAGAACACCGTTAAGTGACTACGGGAGAAACTTTAAAAAGTTCAATGAATATACAACGATATTTTAAAGTTGAGTTAGTAATTGAAGACAAGAGCCAAAGTTTAATGAGTACTGAAACATTTAACTCATCCGTTCAAAGCTTACCGTCATATTTAAAGAAAAGACACAAATAATGAAACACAACAAGTGATGTCAACTCGTCATCTAAAACCTACGTGCGGATGCTTCTTAAAAATAATTAATTTAAAAAAAAAAAAAAAAAAACACAACAACAACAACTTTGTTCCTACTCCTACGATGAAATCATCAACCATTCATTAGAGACCATTCCCAGATGTAAAAAATAAAAAAATCTTTCCAAGGATTTTTTCCCCTAAAACAGGAAGTGGCCTTGGGTGCCAACTTTTGCAGTTCACTCAGGTCTGAGAGCCGATATGGGCTAGACGCCTGTGTGACGTATATCTTGACACACTACATCAATTTTGCAAGCTAATGTGAAGTGTTGTCAATTAATATAACGAATTTAAGTGCACGCCACGTGTCTTATTTATATCATTTCTCCTGTTTACGCCCCTGGTTGTCATTTAGTACGTATGTGTGGATAACTTCTTTCGTAAAAAACGTGGAAAACTTTTGTTCCTAATCTCACGGAACGAAATGATTCCCAGACGTATTAAATTGTTTTACTCAATTTGTTGAATCATGTGATCAATTCTTTAAATCACAATCACATGAGATAAAATTTAAAACGAGGTGAAAATTGGGAAAACGATATAGTGTCAGATATATGTATAGTACGTATCAGGATATATCACATTGCAAAACCAACATCATAGGATGCAATATATATATATATATATATAATAGGAATAAGGCGTTTGCTATATATTTTACCTCTAATTGTATAGCATCATAAGAAGACTGATGATGTCATGGTTTACATCATCTATTGAGTTTTTTTTTTTTAATTTTTTAAGGATTTTTATATTTGGTTTCCATCCTTTTTTTTTTATTTTTTGCTGAAATAAATGCATCGGTGATGTTAAATTCTTCCCTCTTCCTTTTTTAATTATGTTGATTGTTCAATTGACAAAATTGCTATCAATTACATGAATTGAGATAGCTTTGGTATTTCTTTATCCGTATAAATTCTTCCCTCTTCATTTTTTAATCTATGATCTTCTTCCTTCATAATAATAAATTGAGACAAAATTTATTGTTCCTTTATTCATATAAACATCGTCTCTTTAGGATGATAAATTCTAAAACACTCACACAAACTTGCAAGAAAATAAAAAAAAAATTGACAACCAATTTCACTTAGTGAACGATTATATATAGTGAACGATTATATACTATTTTTAGTAACTAGCAAGACCATAAGATTAATATTATAATTTTTTAAGAATAATTTTATGAATTTTATGAGATTCCAAATCTCTTATTAACACTTAAAATCTGATTATTTAGTTAAGTTTGAAATTTTTATGTGATTTGGGCCAGTCTAATTTATAGCACATTATTCTTGATTTAGGAAGGGACGGATACACAATAAATAATTATGATATATACTCGACTAAGTGGTTATATATGTAGCATTAAATGATACAGGTAAAGATATGATAGAAAGTGGTAACTAGTACTTTTTCATGTCAAGTTGCAGGTTATGGTTGCCAAATACTTGTAATGGTGGATATTGATTCATCAGTATCAATAGGCAAATATACAACGGTTCCTAAATCCTAAAAAACCTTTTGGAATATTGTATGTATATTTATTACTTGGTTATATAATAATGACAGTAATCGATAAAAATATGTTTTGCCTTTTTGTTTTATTACAAGTTTAATATTCGATACAGTTTCTTGTATTTGGATCTAAATTATTCATAGTTGATTCATGCTACGAGAGCCCATTTCTCTCAAACTTGGCCCCATAAATCACGTAACCAAGACTAGTAATAAGTAAATTAATTTTAATTTAATAAAATAAAAGATTATGAGGAGATAGTTCAGTGGTATGGCATATCCTTGTAAGAATCTTGACCTGAGTTTGATTCACATGCTCCCCGCTCCTCCTCCCCTTGTAATAAGAAAAAAAAAAAAAAAGAAGATATAAAACAAAATACATAAAGCTTGTGGAACTCCAAATTTGAGTCATATTTTGTCAAGATCCATGCACTTCAATGATAATATAGTTAGTTTCTAAATTGTTGATCAGATGTTCAATGCACCTCTCTTATAATCCTCTTGTAATAATTAAATGAATAAAAATCATGTTTTGAGATATATATATATATATATATACACATTTAATTAATGGCATTTTTCAATTTTGAATTTTATAGTAGAGCGGGGAGGGTTGTGGGGAATTTTCTCACCCCGCCCGAGTGCAAAATGGGGATGGAGAAAAAACACCATATCATAGTGGCGGAAAAGCGTCTTAATCATGCTTCGTATTACTGATCGAATGTTGACAAGAATGGAATTTGGGCAAAATAATTTAGATTAAATAAATAATAATAGTTAAATCAGTTGCAACTGCCCTGGGATAAAAGTTAAAACGATTAAACAAACATAAAAGAATAAAACGAAAAAATAAATAAATCAAAGCAAACACAAGTGAAATCAAGAAGTATCAAATAAAATAAAATTGTGTTACAAAAAAAAAAAGAAAAAGGATGCAAACAAAAACAAAAGTGTAAAAACAAACTAAAAAAAATAGATGAAATGCGATTTCATTTCCAGCATAACCGCTGCAGCACTTTGTATTTTAACGTGCGCCAGCCCTTTTGTGCTACAAAACGGAAATCTCTATTTTGCCGCTCGATTGGGCCTGGCCTATGGCCTGTGATATGAAAACAGGCTGCAGCCTCTATGTTTGTTTATTTATTTATTTATTATTGGGATGATTAAAAAAACTACCTCGAAACCAAATACTGATTGCAAAAATACGGTCAAAAAAAATACAGCCTTTTCTTACGGTACAAATCAGATTTGTGCATGTTGGGCCAGATTGTTTTCCAACGGCGGCACACTCTGGAAGTTATGCTAACATGTTACATGTTTCTTTACTGTCATGGCCTACGTATTTATTATACTATTATTATCTACTATTCTTTTAATATTTGACTTTTACTTTTAATATTTGACTTCTAAGTAAATGTGATTTTTAAGTAATTGATCTTTTTATACCTAACTCATAGTATTTTTCACATGATTTTTTAATTTATATATGTGACATTTTTCTTTGTAACATTTTAGTTAAATATAACTTTAAATTTATAAGTCATATATGAATAAAGTCACATTTAATTTAAAATATTGCCTATAAAAATTTTTTCTCGTATAGATAAACATGCTACAGTGTTTGTTTGCTAGCATTATTCATATGCTTCTGTCCTCTGATGAGTTCTGTTTGCGGTATCACTTTCTTCTTCGTCCAACTCCCCTGATGGAGGAAAGATGAACAGAGAAATCATGGAGGCATTCTAGCATTTCGCCTGCCGGAAACTTTGTACAAGCCACTGTATAAGCACAATGGACAGCGTGGAGGTTGCAGAGAGCTCTATGATACTTGTTTAAGGTTTTAGGACGACAAAGAAAAATAACAGTTCGTATATTTGTTGTATCAATCAAACAATGGAAGACAAATTCAAATGTTCATAAAATTAGGCGGCTACATTGATAAAAGATTTTATGTTTCAACAATTCCACCATATGCACTTGTTCCATCTCATTTATTATATATACACAGCTACCCGTACACCGGCCTAGAGAAACAAGAAAGGCGTCGGGGAAAATGTCGGCAACGTTACCGCTGGAACTGAAGCTCGCCTGTAAAACCACACGTAGTTATGCAAAATGAACCTTCCTAGTAGCTCTTGTCAACGTACGGTCGAAAAATAAATGGAGGCAGGAGAGGGCAAAAAACTTACCGGGCATCAATGTGAGGCGAAAAATCAGCACGACGTCGTTGTGGTACCGATGCATCACCCCTTCTCTTGACGCTCCTCGGTGGCGCCGGCAGTGGCGCATTTTTTCTCTCCATCAGGACGTTGTCCTCGGCAATGGATGAAAGAGATGGCTGCCAATCGACGGACCCCGGACGCCTTTCCCCGGACACCCTTGCCCGCTTCCGGCCTACACGGTTACCGGGTTCCGGCACCACGAGCAGTCTGGAGTCCTCTGGTGGCTGCCGGGGAGCCTCTGACCCACTACACCCTGATCCACAACACGCAACGATCTCCAAGAAAGACTTCATAATTTGAAAATGCCCACAAATTAAACACCCACCACAAGAAAATAAAAAGAAACAATCTATCGGTGATTCCGTCCTCTGATTCTGTTATTCCGACGATGGATCATGGCCAATTGATTTGATTAATCTTTTATCCTTGTGTGCGTATTTCATTTGGATTCTTCGTTTTCAGAGAATCGTTGCGCAATTTGTATGTAAACTGGAGCTAATTGCAGATCGGAGGCTTGGGATTCGTCATTATCAGATAATTAAATCGAGGTTAATGCGCCACCAAATCGCGATTTCAATACTTGCACATCCAGTTTTTTAAGATTTTTGGAGGTCCCATGAAGTTGAACCGCCGGCGGCAAACACGGGGTAAATACTAAAATAATGGGATTTCGCCCGCACCCCCAGCTTTATAAGATAAGAGTAATTAAGTCCTAAATATAGGAAACTATTAACTTCATATTTTCATAAATAGCGTAGATTTTCTGGAACGAGTGGTGAAGTTATACATATTATTACATGCTAAATTAAATATACCATTAAAGAGTTATCTTGACTCTGTTTAAAATAGAAATAATTTACCAGCAGTAACTTAGTTTCTTGATATATGAATCCTCAGACTTTTGAAGTTTATGGATGTGACCTCCATGGGTGGAATGTGTCCACAAGTTTTTATTTTTATTTTTTTCGGGGTGGGGTTGGGGGTGTTGTAAAAGCATGAAAAATATAAAATTTAATGTAGGAAAGCAAATTTATCCCCCCCCCCCTCTGCCGGGGAAAAAAACATTGCATTTATTTTTTTTTAAGAAAAATGACAACTCTACTAAAAGTACCTTTAAAATAAATTGCGAAATTTTAATATCAAAATAGACGTACTATTTAATGCTCACTTTGTAAATGTGTGTGTGTATAAACACACACGAAACACAGGACTATTTTGGGGACTAAACGGAGATAAAAATGAACCAATAAATATATTTATCATACATATATTTAGACATGCTACCACCTTGTTTTCTATACATTAATATTTAACATGTGATATTAATATTATTATAAGAATTAATTAACGATATTAGTTGAATTGTGGTTCGAATAAGTGGTGTAGAGGTTAAGTTTTCGCGATCCAAATGAAAGCTAGTCACGGGTTTAAAACACGCATGCCCTTCCCTATTCCCCCTCCAATATCCCCATTGTATAAAAAAATGATATTAGTTGAATTAATTGATATTAATGAATTCTTACATGTATTTGTTTATTTATTTATTGAGAGTGACACTTGATCGGATCAGTTTATCTACCACTTTAATGTGATAGCTCACACCTTCAAAATATTCTAAACTATAGAAGAATTAAAATTAATTATCTTTAGTAATTCAAAACAAAATTAATTATCCTCAGGTTCATCTTCTCATTGACGTTGAAATACGTGTCATGTAACACGATCTCTTATACATCTCTGAAGTTTCAATTTAATCTTAAGTTTCACTTTAAATTCATTTTACCTTAATTAATATTGTGATACTATCAGCTTATCATTTTAAAGTTAAAAATCACAAGGATGTGCACCAATATAGTATCAAAGTACTACTGTCACATCTTTTATCTCCACCTAGTAGGGAGGAGATTATAAATCACTATAGATTAGTAGAATGCCTAAAGTCCAGAACCTTTTCTTTTTTTTTTTTTAACTAGCAGGAACTCTAGTTTCTTGATATATGAATCCTCAAACTTTTGAAGTTTATGGATGTGACCTCCGTGGGTGGAGATGCCTAAAGTCCATAACTTTTTTTTTCCCTTTGCCGGGTTAAAGCTTGAAATATTTAGGAAAGCATTTACCTCCTCAAAAAAAAAAAAAAATTGCGTTTCTTTTTTTAAGAAAAATGACAACTTTACTAGAAATACTTTTAAAATAAACTACGAAATTTTAATATCAAAAGAGACGTACTATTAATGCTCACTTTGTAAATGTGTGCGTATAGACACACACGAAACACAAGACTATAATGGGGACTAAACAGTGATAACAATGCACCAATAAATAATATATTTATTATACATATATTTGGACATGCTACCACCTAGTTTTCTATACATTAATATTAAGAAAAATTCTAGGGGGACATTATTAGGTGATATTTTTATGTGGCACACTTGTATTGGATGATGAAAAAATAGTCATATAATCATCATCCAATGTGTGTCACATGAGAATGTCACCTAATAATGTCACTTTTCATGTCCCCCTATAATTGCTCTAATATTAACATGTATTATTATAAGAATTAATTAATGATATTAGTTGAATTATGGTTCAAATTAATGGTGTAGATTAGGTTTTCAGGATCCAAACGAGAGGTCACGAGTTTGAAAGACACAAGCCCTTTCCCTATTTTCTCTCCCTTCTTCAATATCCCCATTGTATAAAAAAATAATATTAGTTGAATTAATTGATATTAATGAATTATTCCCTGTATTTTTTTATTTATTTATTGAGAGAGACACTTGATGGGATCAGCTTATCTACCACTTTAATGTGATAGCTCACTCCTTCAAAATATTCTAAACTATAGAAGAATTAAAAATAATTATATTTATGTTCATCTTCTCATTGATGTTGAAATACGTGTCATGTAACACGATCTCTTATACATCTCTTAAGTGTCAATTTAAATTCATTTTATATACCTTAGTTAATATTGTGATGCTACCACATTATACTTTTAAAGTTAAAATCACATGACGTGCACCAAAGTAGTATCAAAGTACCACGGCCACCTAAAGTGAGATCTTTTATCTCCTCCACCCAGTAGGGAGGAGATTAGAAATCACTATATAATATTAGAGCACAATTAGTGTTCGGCGAAGAGCACAATTGGGTCCCCTCACACAACAACCCAAATAGTGTGTCAAAATGGAAGGGAAAAACCTATTTTTGGGGGGGTAAAAACCTAAATGAGGGTCCAAATTTGGCCCCTCATTTTGGTTTTTTCACCCTGTCCTATTCGCCCTCAATCTAATAAAATATTGTTTTCCTCCCACTCCCACTTCTTTTCTAATCCAATAAAATACCATCACGTATCTAATTTATATTTCTTCCCCACTTTTTCCTCTATATATTATTTAGAAATATATTTTTTCCCCTACTTTTTTTCTCTTAGTTTTTTCTCCAACATTAATCTTGCTCTTATAGTTATTAGAAATCACTATATATTATCAGAAATCACTATATAGAAGGGCTTGTGTTAGAAGAACTTATCAATATTAGAGAGGTCTCCATTATCTTTTTCTTTTTTCGCCTTTCATTTCGTTTCTCTTTGTCACTTCTTGTGTGTTTCTCCTTTACTGTTACTAGCTAGTCTCAAACGTGTATCAAACGTTATTTTAAATTTTATTATATAAGCATTATAAAGATATTTAATTTTTAAATTAAAATTACGTTAAATCGACGAAAAACTTGAATCATTGTTAGAATTATTATTGTCAATGAAATGAGAAATGAAGTACATCAACCATCAAACAATATTACTTTGGCCAAAAACCATAATGCATATCTCAATTCGACAAATAAGTTCAGCAATATTTGGAATTTAATTCCTTGCATAAGGCCAAAGAAAAAAAATCACTATAGTATATGAAGTAAATAAATCCTCTAAAGAGGGAAATGATATAAAATCATATATCTGGGGTCATGAATGATATCAGCCGCCTGCTTGGTGTGCATTTAAGCATGCCACATCGATTGACAATAGACTATGTTAATTAGCCCGCAGGCGTCTAATGCCAAACATCTAATTTTATATAATTTCCCTTCAATTCTAACCATCTTATGTTATGAGATTCATAGCTTCTATCAGCTTTTCATCCTTGCGTTTCATTAATTCTTTTTTGAACATATGTTGTTAAAAAGCTTTGTCAAACAGAGCCTAGAATTCCTGAAAAGTTTAAAATTTAGCTCCATATCCTTGAAGGTAAACTAAAGACTGTATAAATGGTAAATGGTAGTAAAGACGCATTATTGAATGACGTACATGGGATACAATTGCATGTGAAACTAACTGCGCAAAATATAAATAAAATTAATCTGCTTGACCATTTAAAAGTTCAAAATGCAGAAATGCAAGTATATCTGATCTAATATGTAGCAATCCAAAACATATATGAGGTTATGTGTGTGTGTGTGTGTCAATACTATTTTTCCATTAATCGCCAATGGAATTTCTTATTGTAAATACAAAATCACTGCCAACCACAGTGAGACATTTATAAATATTTTCTAACACGTAATAATATAGTGTAATATTATAATACATAAAAATGTGGAGAAGAAAAAGAGAAAACAATGTATTGCATACAGCTCCTTTTCTTGTTGCATAGAAAGTAGAAAACGGAGGGTGATAGGTGAAATTGAATAAGTGCATGGATGTAAATTGGGGATTTGATGTCCATTTCTGGTGTAACATACTAGACTCTGAGTTTGGAGCCCAACCTCCAATTAGGAACAGTTAAATTACCTGCTCAGAGCCCCACTTGTTTCATTAGCCGGATTGGGGCCATAAATTCTAAAATAGTTTTGATTTTTTTTTTCCTGGTTGATACTGGGGGAAATAGGGGAGGGGGAAATTTAGAGAGGGGCATGTGGTTCGAACTCGAGGCCTCTATGTTTCAATTTCAAGAGTTCTTTTTTTTTTTTTTAATTCTCAAATTTTAGAAACCCTAAATCAATTTGAATTCTCAAATTTTAGAAGATAGAATTAATGAGTATATTGTCAGAAGTGTTATGAGTCAAGAAAATGAAGAAGTCGTTGATCAAGTCTTTTGTGATTTCCAATCAAGTTTTTGTGTACTTCTTAGCAGTTTCAAATTTTTTTATGTTGTTCATTATGGCTTTGTATTTTGACTAATTATTATGAGTTTTGTGGTTACTTTAAATGTATTAGCTCTGATCATGTTTATAATTTCAATATTTTTGGTTGTATTACAAATTTAATGGAGTTGCAATTTCTCAATGATGTACATTAAATGAATAGATTCTCCATATTCGATTTTATGTTTTTTTTCATATATCTATATCTATATCTTCATTTTTATTTTTGTTTTTTCCACAATGTAAAAATATCTTATATTAATTCATTTATTAATAAAATAATATGAACAAATGAGTTTTGAAATTATAAATGATCGGGTTCTGTAGATCTAATCTTTAGACCTAACATCTATTATAAAATTTTTTTTTTCTTGAGTGGAACATCTATTATAATTTGAGTAAACATGTAGTGTTTTGGTGCTTAGAGGTTTAAAAATTAATTTAAATAAGTTTATATTTATTTATTTGTGTGAACGTGGATTATGTACGTTTTTAAAAGCTATGATATATTCAATGTAAAAATGAATTGAATATATTATTATTGATGAATAAGGGTGTGTATCAAATTAATAAATAATAAGGAGATAAAAAGAGTTTTATTATGTGTCCTAAATATTTGGTCGAATAAATGTTATTTGGAAAGACATAAATGGAAATATACATATCACATCATAACAATATAAAACCTTATATATGTAGCTAATCACAGTTTACGAAGATTTTGTATATAATTTAAGATAATTTTTTCTTGTGCAATGCATGGGTGTGAATTTAGTAAAAACTTAAATGGAAAAATCACGGACAATCATATCATGAGAATTAACTCAAAAAATGAGGAATATATATTTAAACACTCAAAAAGTAACTATATAAAATCAACTCTTTTGATTTATTTTGACGTGTGAATCAATAAACTCAAGCTTCACGGCCAACGCTCTCGTGTCCTGGTGGATATCAATTAACAACAACGAAGTGACGAACCCAAGAGACACTCAAATATGTGTGTCATGAAATCCTTAACCTAGTTAAATTCTACAAGGAAGCAAATATTTTGTGAGGAAATTAAGAATCCTACCACAAGTAAGGAAAAGAGCCAGTACTTAACATATAAAGCATGATTCATTTCGATCTTGAGCCGAAATCTTTTCCATAAAATAGAAAATTGCCTAGAAAATTACTTAAATCAACAAGACTACTAATTTGAAAATAAATTTTTGACAAAAGTAAACACTAAAAAATTGCCAACACGTAAAAATAGTTAGCCCTAGCCCACTGGGGAACAGTAAAAGGAATAAGCCTAAAGGTTTCAACACCAAATGCTTATGAACCTACGAAAATTTAGGGCTTGTTCTCTTTACTGTTTTGAGACCATTTTTAGTTTTTAATTTTTTAAAACACTGAAAACGCGTTTACTTTCATATTTTTAAAAAATGAATTTTGAAAAACAAGAAATTTTTTAACAAAGAAAACAGAAAATGATAAAAAGTCATTTTGAGAGTTTCTAAGCAAAACATGTATTTAATTAAAAATAAGGAAAACGCTTTGTTTTGAGAATTCTAATTTCTCTCTCCTCTAATTTTACAATCCTTCGTCCCTCCTCCTCTAATTTCTCTCTTCTCTAATTTTATTAATGTGTCATATGCTTCCAAAGTTATTTTATTTTTTTATTATTATTAATTTTATTATTATTTTAGTTTATTTTTTTATTATTATTAATTTTATTATTATTTTTTTTGTATTTCTTTTTTCCTCATAACAAACTATAGCAAACTTTCATATTTTAATCTTGGTAATAATACATTAGAATAAAATAATTTTTTTAACGAAAGAACAAAGCAATTTAATTTACTTAACAAACAAATAAATTCTCAAAATGTCAAAAAGAACATGTTTTCTAGTTTTAGGTTTCTTAAAAATGTTTTCCAAAATAAAAAAGTAAACGTATTTTTAGAAATATGAAAACAAGCACTCAAAATAGAAAATTGAAAATGAATTGAAAACTCAAAAATAGAAAACTGAATGACAAAAAGAACACAGCCTTAAAGTTTTACCATTTTTTAATCTCACCACAAACAAATCAAGAAATTTTGGTCTATCAATTGCACAATTTTCTATAGGACAAACACGGGTTCTGTTTATGGAACTTGCATGCTTATATAGTGCTTGCGTGCTTATATAGTGACACTTAATTTGAGGGAAAAAGTGATAAGCACGCAAGTTCCAAAGGTTCTGTAGAAAATCCCGAGGGCCATAATAATGAAAATTTTGAATTCTCTCTTCGACAACATGCTCAAAGCAAGATTCAATCTACCGGTTCACTTGATCATGATTGGAAGCGAAGAAGTAAATGAATATTGTCTAAAATTCAACCTTAAGAACAATGAATAGAAATCACAGGATGAGGTATATCCTTAGCGTAAAAAGAGTCAAAATGGAAACTACGTAGTCTGATCTCAAACAAAAGAACAAAACATAGAGCAAAAAAATTTTAAAATCTGCATATATGCAGTGATCAGTAATCTAATCGTTATCAGCTTTAGCAGCAGCAACAGCAGCTTGACCACGTCGTCGACCAGTCCTCCTGGCCGCAACTTGACCAACCTTCTGTCCAGGCGGTGCATCCCGACGAACAGTACTTGCATGACCAATATGTTGATGGTTACCACCACCATGGGGATGCTCCACAGGATTCATAGCAACACCACGAACCTTCGGCCAGCAATTCCTCTTTACTCTGAACTTGTGGTAAGCATTCCCGGCCTTCAACATTGGTTTCTCAGTACGTCCTCCTCCAGCAACCTGACCAATCATGGCACGGCAGCTGCTGGGCACAATTTTCTTGGTTCCTGAAGGCAGCTTAATCCTGTCCACCATATAATCTTGTAAACCTCTAACTTTCCTCGCTATGTAAATTAATTCTCAGTTTGGTTATTAATGAATTCAAGTCTTACAATCATTTTTTAAGATCCTCAAACATGTAAATTAACCACATAATTTATACAAGTAACAGTAAAATAATAATAGCATCATTGGAAAAAATTCTGGTACTCTAGAAATACTGAACTCGGTACTCCAAGCAAATCCAAGTCAATCAAAAATTCGCATGTATATTCAAAGGTCTCAATTTGTTACTTAATTTGGGCTCCAAATCCCACAAAAGAGTTCTTGATCATGGAGCATCGGAAATTTCTATCATTATCCAGTTTGATAGATCTAGTGTTATATAATAATAAATTTTGCATAGCGATAATCAGTTTCGCATTAATTTTTCCTTAAAAAAGAAAAGTAAATCTTTCACAGAAGAAATCAGAACTATGCTATATCATTATTTATTAGTCAAATCAATCCAAAAGCATAAATTAATCAAAAGTAACTCAATAATTACAAGCAAGCCTGATATATATGAATTTGTAAAAGAAACAGAGTAGAAGAAAAAACCTAGAGGTTCCAGTATCAGGGTTGTGAGAGATGACAACAGCATAATCACCAGAGGCCCTGGCGAAAACCCCACGGTCACCAACATGGTGCTCGACGTTGCAAACGACAGCACCTTCCGGGATGGTTCCAAGGGGCAAGACATTGCCGACTACAAGATTAGCTTTCTTACCACAGTAGACAAACTGGCCAGTGTACATACCCTCGGCGGCAACGAACTGCTCCTTCTGGTGCTTGTACCTGAAGGGATGGCGGAAAGTAAGACGGGCCAATGGAGCACCACGACCCGGGTCGTGAATGATGTCCGTCACCACACCCTTGAGGTAGCCATTGCGCTCGCCAAAGTCAAGTGCACGGAACCTCGCCGGACCCTTACGGCGGTGGGTGTGCGATTTGAAAACCGAGCCTGCTCCCTTACGCTGTGCCCTAATCACGCGACCCATTCCGGCTTCTCTCTGTCAGTGTTCCATCGTCAACACGGCGGGAAGCATCATATATGGTACGGGTACAGAAGAAGCAAGAAATAGGGTTTGGACCAGAGGCGGCCCATTAATATTTGGAGGTCTAAAAATACGGAATTTCTTTTAACCAACAAATAAAATTGCATTTTTTCTTTTGAGTTTAATAAAAAATTGCAATAGTTTGAGTGAAAAATTAATTAATTAGAGTTTGCTTTGATGTAACTTGTTACAATTGTAGAAAGAAATTGCAAAAAAATTGTCTCGAATAATAATTAGTGGAAGTATTTTAGTATAAAATCCAGAACTCTTCCCATAACTGATAAGTCATAAATTAGGTATTGAGGGAGGAAATTGACCATTACTAAAACTCTTTCCCATAACCGACTCGTTCAAATTGCAATTTTACCATAATAATGGTTGGGAAACTGATTACACGCCAAGTATTCGCTACATCACAATTCTAATTTTGTGATTCGAATTTGTAATTTGTAATTTTATTATTCTTGTAATCAAATACAAACAAATGAATTATTATTGATTTGTAGAAAATTGTAATTAATTTGAAACAAGATTCACTCCTGGCCCGTGCATTGTATGGAAAGAAACTATCTCAAAAATATTATATGCGTCGTTATGTATCTTTCCATTTATATTTTTTCAAGTAACATTTTTTCAATCAAATATTTGGGGGATAATTGAAACCAGATTGATTCACTTAAGATATTGGATGCACTGATCTAAATTATAAAGTGATCAGGTTAGGTCTATAAGAGCATCCCCAATGGAATGTCCATTGGATAAATTTTTTCCACATCATTTAAAAAATGTGATGTGGTAATAAAAGAAGTAGACATTGTTTACTACAATGTCTAGATATAGACAATGCCCATAAGCAATGTCAGCATATTAACTCTCCTTTTTTTTCTTTTTCTCTCTTCTCCACTATGATATTAACTATTCATATCTTGACAAATGTTTCTTACTTCATGCAATTTACATGACCGTTAGGGATGAATTATACCAATTTTCAATAATTCTAGCCACATAGGAAGTCACCCACCTTATACCATTGGAGATGCTCTAATAACAATCTTTTTATCTCCTTAATCATTAATTTGATTTACACTATTATTCATCAACAATATGTTCAATTCATTTTTACATTGAAAATCTCATAGACTTTGAACACGTACATAATCCACGTTTACACAAATAAATAAATAAATATAAACTTATTTAAATTAATTGTTAAACCTGTAAGTATTAAAATTCTAATGTTTACTCAAATTCTAATAGATGCAAGGTCCAAAGATTTGGGCTAATTGGCACTATCTACCTGCGTTTATCGTCCTAACCTTTAGAAACTGATATCTGTAATCCAAATTCTCACCTTTTTCGTCCTATTTACTGTTTTAACTAAAATGACTATAATACCCTCTAATTGCTAGCTAAAAGATTTAGTAGATTAAAAATAAATACAAACACAATAATAATGTGATGTGGTTGCTTTTTTTTAAAAAAAAGGTGGAATCAAATAAGCAAAAAAATTTTAATATCGATAAAATATTTATGCGCCCATATAATTGGTATTATGGCACCTATATAGTTACGTGATTGCATGTATGCAAGCCATGTAGCTGCATGTATCCACGTGATATATATATACATGCAATTAATTACATATATGATATATAAAGGAATCCATATGGGTGTTAGAATATCATTGCTTATATTAATAAGCTTATTTATTTATTTTTATTTATTATTTATTACTTTTTATGTTAATTAAAGTAGAAGGGTATTATTGTCCATTTAACTCTAAAAGGATAGTAGCGCAAAAAAATTGAGAATTGAGGGTAAAAATACTTATTTCCAAAGGTTAGGAACGAAAAACATAGAAATATGAAAAGTTAGAGGTGTACCGTGCTAATTAGCCAAAGATTCTATCTGCATGAACACTTCGTTTATAATTTCAAAATCATTAGTTCATATTATTTTATTAATATATGAATTAGTATTAGATTTTTTTAACATTGTAAAAAAAAACAAAAATAAAAATGAAGATATAGAGATTAAAAAAACATAAAGTCAAATAGAGAGAATCTATTTATTTAGTATATGCAATTGAGAAATCGCAACTCCATTACATTTATAATAATAAAACCAAAAAATTCAAACTATATAGAGGACCAAAACTAATTAATACATTTAAAATGACTACAAAACTCATAATAACTATTTAAAATACAAAACCATATTGAACAACACTAAAAATTCTAAATCACCATAATTACAAAAATATGCGAAAACTTGATTATTCTATTTATTTATAAAGATGGCAAGGACTAAGAATCTAATGTGCACTAATCAGCTTCCAAACCAACCATATTTTGCTCATCAATCTATTCCTTACTTATATATCCATGCTACATATATATCCACTCACATTTTGTTCATCAATCTATCCTTGTCGTATATCCATGTTGTTGGGATTTTGATACCCAATAATCCCGAGGCGATGATGATCAAATTCACCTTCATAAGCCATTGTCGAGGATTGAAGTGTTATAGACCAGGAGCAACACCCATTTGTATCTCGGGTCCAAATTGAAGTATTAGGCGTTTGTGGGCCATGTTACTCTTTGGCCTATGAGAGTTGTCCGGCCTATGTTAATTGGTCCTAGCTCTATGTAAGCCACAAGAATTTGTCTTGTGCATTTGAGAGCTGCCAACATTTGAACTGAAGGAAAAGAGAGACACGCCTTAGTGGGTAGTTGTATCTGGTTCTCCCACTTTTTATAAGTGTTTGAGTTAGGGTAGTTGCTCATTTTACTGCTTCATTATAGTAGAGTTTGAATCTGAGCCTTGTGTGTAATTAGTATACTATCCATCTTTCATTGCTTCTTGTGTATTTCGTTCAACAATTGATATCAAAGCTTGGAAACATCTTTGGGCTGGAAATCACATGAAATTCAAGGTTTGGAGCAAGGAAAGCTCGGATTTTTTCAAGAATACAAGGAAATTCGAAGAAAACCCTAAAACCCAAAACTTTCCGTCGTGATTCCGGCTAATCCAGAGGGAGTTAGCGAAAACCAAGCCACCGGTCAACTCAGAAAATGTCTGATGAAGGCATGTGCAGTCGACACATTGGAAATACCATCTGTCTCCACCGCACATAGAGGCACTTGTGGAATCTTCCAGTGACCTCATCAGTTGCAGTTTCTTTGTCTTAAACGACAGGCTTCCAGCAGTACTTTTGGATTTCAAATTGGAGTTGTGTACAAAACGTGGGTTAAATTTGAATGCGGCTACGCGTTTTTCCAACAAGAAAATCGAACCCAAAATTTGAAATTCGAAATTCATATTGACTAGTCTGCTCAATATTATATTCTTGAACTTTTGTTTATGTTGTGTAAATTATTTAGGGGCTAATTTGTGAGTAATCCATGTTCATTAGAATTTGTTAAAAGTGTATGTGGTATTATTTGTGAAAATTTTGCTATTTGTGTGAGTTTTATTGGTGAAAAACATACTTGTTGTGATAGCTTTTGTTGATTAGCTACTTTGTGTAGTGCTTTTGTGATTGTTTACATTATCACCTTTCTTTGACCCAGACAATAGGAAAGTGTGATTAACTACATTGTATAACCTTTGTGTTTAGTGCACTTGCTTATACTTTGCTTGTGGGTTACTTGAGTGATTGTTATTCTTATGTGTTTTGTGCTTGTTTGGTGGGATGATATCATTGCACTCTGTGTTGGGGGTCTTTGATGGAAAGTGTGATTTTTCAATTTGGCAACAAAAAATAAAGAGACTTCTTATACAACAAAAAGATTTCAAAAGCCGTTGATGGAAATTTTCCCACAAAATTGACAAAGGATGAAAAGGATGAGTTAGTTTATAGTTTTATTATTTTACATATATCTGATACTGTTTTGAGAAAGATTGACAAACATGACTTTGCAAAAGCTCTTTGAAAGAAGTGAGAGGATCTTTTATGTTAAAATTCGCTCCAAATAAGCTTTATCTATTTGAGAGTTTTCTTTAGTTTTAAGATTGACTCAACTAAGGATTCAAATGACAATTTGGATGTTTTTAATAAATTGGTGCAAGATATCTGGAATTATGGTGAAAAAGTGCCTGAGGAGCAAAAAGAAATCATTTTGTCGAATGCTATTTCTAATACTTACCAAGATGTAAAAAATACTATCAAGTATGGGAGAGACACTTTTGACCATTGATATTGCCATTGTCTGTTTAAGGAGTAAAGAGTTGGAGTTGAGGGCTGAAAGAAACGAGATAAGTAATGGTGAAGTTCACATGATAAGAGGTGGACGTGGAATGAGTTGATGGAGCCATAATAGTGATGATCTGAAGATGGTAGCTATGACTTTGAAGATGATACCGATCAGTCCGATGATGATGGTAAAGCGAAAGATAGAAGTCGAGGTAAGTCAAGAGCGAAGAACAAGAGATCTTATGAATGTAAAAAGATTGGACATTTCTTGAGAGACTGCCTTAGAAAGTAAGGTAAATAGAAGGTGAAGATGAGAGATTAGTGCAATGCGGTATCCTCCTTGGGTTATGACCCGAGTAGGACGTATTGATGTCTATTCTCTATGTATATCTTTATTTTCTACATCTTTTGTTTTACATGAGTGATTGTTTGTCTTGTTGCACTTGTTTAATTTTAATTTAAACTTTTGCATGAATGTAGTGTGTGATCATTATGCATATAGATAGATGATACATTTGGTAAGATAGAATAGTAGAGAGTGGTCTAACTGGTAAGGTTGAGATGAGATGCTAAGGATGGGTAAAAATGTATTAGTGACATGATATGGGGATGCAGTGGATTATTCTATCTAAGAAAAAGTCCTGGCCAGGTGAAGAGTTCTGAGATAGCTCGTAGAGAGTTTTTAGTGAATGCATGTGGAGAGCTATGAGTAAATTAGAGTGGAATTTTAGGTGAGCTCTCGTCATCTTAGATTAGGTGGAGGCCCATTGTCTATTTAGTAAGGGAGAGATGACATAGTAATAGAGGAATATCCCGACATGAGATCTTTAGTTAGTGTATCAGTTAGACGTGTAGAGTGTGAGCAATCGAGTGAGAGGTGATGATGAGATAAGAGATTTGATCTATTGAATCGAGCTACATGCGATAGGAAGGGTAGAAAAGATATCATTCCCATGTTGTCATGTTTGCATTTGTTGCATTTGGGTGGCAGTTGACTTTATGTTAGACATGGTGTGTTTTCTTTGTGAAGGTGTGTTTGTTGGATCTCAGTGAATTTATACCCATTTGTGTTCTCATCATACCATGTGCTGTCACTAATAACTGTGTGTTATTTTTTGCTCCTGATTGACTTACTTAAAAAATGTTTACTTTGTGTTACATTTGCATGTACTTTGTGTACATTAGTGTGAACCTTTTGTGTGTGTCAGATTATCTTTAGTAAGCATGTATTGTTTGATTAAAGGTGTTTACCTACTAGTTACCTATACATAGATTAGCTCACTGTGTCTACCTTGATACTTGGGTTTGACCTTAGGCCTTTGTGATAGTATTGTTAGCAGGTGTCGATGTTTTGTTCGTGGAAATAGAAAGGTCTTTAATTTCCAATTTGTTCCTAGATATCTTGTGTATGGCAAGTTTTTGACTTTGTGTCTTTGGTGCTTGCAGGATTATTAGGTATCAGGTGGAGAACGATTGGGATTTTGATACCTAATAATCTTGAGGAGATGATGACCAAACTCACCTTTATAGGCCATTGTCAACGATTGAAGTGTATCGACTACTACAAGAAGAAGCCTAAAATTGGGAGCAACACCCATTTGTGTCTCGAGTCTAAATTGAAGTATTAGGCCTTTCTAGGCCTTGTTACTCTTTGGCCCATGAGAATTATCTGTTCCATGTGAATTGAGACTAGCTCTATAGAAGCCACAATAATTTGTCTTGCGCATTCGAGAGGTGCCGACATTTGAATTGAGGGAAAAGAGAGACGCCCCGTAGTGGTGTAGTTTTAGTTGGTTCTCCTACCCTTTATAAGTGTTTGGGTTAGGGTAATTGTTCATTTTAGTGCTTCATTGTGGTAGAGTTTGAACCTGAGTCTCATGTGTAATTAGTTTACTATCTATCTTGCATTTCTTGGTGTGTATTTTGTTCAACACACGCTATAATAAACTGAACTAATTATGACCCCCATTTTCGTCAAGTGGCATGTCATGACCATTAGAAATCACAAACGCTTGGTGAATTTCTTCCTTTTCTTGACCTAATCACTTACTACAATATATGTCAATTCATTCAATTCTATCACTTATTAGAAGCAAAATAAGAATTGGAAGCGCTTATTAAATAAGCGAATAAAATTTAAATCCCAATATACCACTACTACAGAAAAGCCCAATAGGCGTTGGTTGTACACATGAATACGTGTCAGTGGTAACGGGGACGTGTATGGAAGGGACGTATATATTAAAGGTATAGGCATCGGTTGTTTGGCAACGCTTAAATGCCAAATAAGAGTCGGTTGTTTCACAAAAACCTACGCCTAAAGTGAATTTAAATTAAAAAAATACACAATAGGGTGTTAGTTGTAATATTACAACTGACTCCTATAGTCAAATTTAATTAAAAAAATACACAATAGACGTCAGTGGTAACACAACAACCGACACCTATAGTGTATTTAAAAAAAAATCTTAAAAAAAGGATACACCAAGAACCTGAATGTCATATGATTTTAGATATCAAATTTTTCCAAAATAAAATAACATCCACCCCCACAAAATGCATCGATGCCCAACAACACATTCAAACAAATTAAGCAAATGATACAAGATCTACAAAATTCACCATGAGTGTTAACAAAGAAAGAAATCAGATTATTCCAAAAATATATCAAATCAGATTATTCCAAAAATATATCATGACTGTCAACATTATGTCATACAAACAAAGATTCTTCCAGAAATCATGAGTGTTAACATTATGTCAAGGGATGAATAATAAACTAAACTAAAAATCAGATTTTGCAACATCACTGAGTTGGAAAGAACATCCTTACTCATCCACGAATCCAGCAACAAACCCCACCAACCCGGTCAGAAGCAGCTGCGGAACCCATTATCCTCAATTTCCAACCCCCACGCCGACGCCAACTAGAGAACCAACGGGCACCCAGAAAACCCCTCCACTGGAAGCCATTTGTGGGCGTCCCAGTCACACTCTTGGCAGAAAGCCTCACAGAAGCAGGCTCTGAGCGATAGTTATCACAGATCTGTGAACGGAGGTAATGGTTTGAATGATTCGAGCCACAGTTATTACAAATCGAGGCACCAAAAACTAACCTCTAAGTTTTTGAAGTTGTCGACCGTCATTCACCAGAGGAAGCTGAGACAGATCTTCTTGGAGAGACATGCAGCAAGGGTTCTTAGATGCTTGAAATTTGACTTTACAAATCTCCAGATGAAGCCAAGGGTTTTTCGTTGCTTTAACTTTGGAGAGGAGATTGGAGAGTTTTTGAAAATTAAGAGTGAGAGATTGAAAAGGAGATAGAGCTCACAATTTTCTAAATAAAGATAAGAGGGATATGATGGGTGATAATAATATAAATAAAAAAGAGGCGTGTGCAGGGAAAGGGTCTGGCAGAAAAGTGAGGATGAGAGGGGATAATAATAATTAAAAAAAAAGAGGCGTCGGTCTCTTAGCGTCGGTTCCATTAACGAATCGACGCCTTTTTACTATATAATAGGCGCCAACGCCTCTTGTTGGAACAGCCTATGGGCGTCGGTTCTCGACGTACAACTAACGCTCATAATAGTAATATTATTTTCATAATTATTATCGCGTATTGTTTATATATTGTTTTTACCAACAATTAACATGTATGTCTTTTTTTATCTAATTTTATAATAGTGTATATTACATATATTAGTACAAATATTATTATAAAATATATATCAAAACACACCAAAGCTTCTATATTTATATGTGTCATAAAATATTTCAAGAAATTCAATAATTATACTTAGGTTAATGTAAATTAATTTAATTTCAATAAACAAATTAGTAATTAATCATTCATAATGTTGGCCCCTTTAAGTCATATAAAATTTTACCATATAATATATTTAATTATAAATTTGAAGCCACTCACAGGAAACACTCAAAAAAAACCATTAATTAGAATTAATTTATATATAATGAGGCTAAAAAAATAAAATTAAACAATTAAACAAAGTTTATCTAGACGTTAAAGGTTTATCACAAAGTAATCTTAGACATCTTTAGATTTTGCATATCTTAATTTGATTTCCATCTTTTATTAGCATACAACTTATAGCTTTTTTCTCGATTGATTAAAAAAAAGTAATTGACTATTCATACAAAAAAAAGCCAAATGTTATGAATAACCAAAAATATGGAATAAAAAAAGTTAAATATCTATATATAGAATGAAATTTCAGATTTGGTTCAATTGCTTCCTACCAAAAAAAAAAGAAGCAATTTCAAATTATTTTATAGATAATGAAATATTTATAGTAACCTCCAAATACGTGGTTATCCACTCAAATCTTTAGGTGCAACTAATCTGGTTTTTAAATTAATTGTCTTATCTATATATCGCATAAATTACCAAGTTAATAAATATCAGAAAATATTTTCTATTTCCAATTTTAAATTTCATAATTATCAATTTTTATACATATTAATTAATAACATATGATTTACTGCAATAGGAAATAAAATATCTACAATGACATTGTTAATAAATTTTTAGTAGGAAAACTATAGTACAAAAAAGTACCGCAAACTTATTTCCTTTATTTTATATATATATATATATGTATATGTATGTATGTATTTGAAATACACATAAATTAGTGTAATTGATGTGGAATCTAACTCAGTACAAATGACGAATTTTATTTCATTTATTTATGTAACGAATTACAATGGAGGTAATTTAAGTTGGAATACATTATATTACATTACAACAGGCAATTTTATTTTATCGTTGGATCCTCATATATTGTCGTAGACATTATAATAAATTTTAGTAAACAATTCTCAACATAGTATAGTGCATTACAATTCCTAAGAGACATTAGTCGTTTGTGATACAATACAAAATACATCAGCTAAATAAAATGTACTGTATTACAACTTGGTTCCCTATTTCCTCATTCGTTGGGGAATAAGCTGTTGTAAATTAAAGCAAATTCCCCGATTACACCCGCAGAACCATCGTTCAAGGAATTTAATTGAGACAAGGGAAAATAAAAGACGAAGACAAATTTAATTGACTGTCAAACATTTCCACTATATGATTAAAATTGCTACAACTATACAGAATTTTCACTCGCCAAATCAATCCCCCCGAGTATTACAAGAAAAATATAACAAGTTTTACCGCATCTACCAATTTTTACCCGATGCCCAACCTACAAAAGGATATAAGAAATCCCAAAACGCTAGGCTATTATTTTTCTTCACAAGACTCTCCGACCCGACCCAAGTGACACCAGAAAAATCGCGTTGAGCTTTACCACACATAATTTTCTACCATTTGAATAAATTACAAAGGGTTATAGAAAAACTCTCAAAATGCAAGACTTACTAATTTTTCCCTCAACTCACTTGTATTACTTGTGCCTATCAGACGTGTGCTCTTCCGATCTCTATATTTATAGAACCTGTAAACTTAGAAGACAAGAAAAAGTCTTATAAGATTTGGAGTCCTTTTTCTTTGAGAACTCTTCCTCTTTCCTTTTTCTTTCAACTTTAGATTATTTTTGGCAACAAGCCCAACAATCTCCACCTTGCTAAAATAAGTCAAAATCTTCATCTTCTCCACTCTTATACACAATACTTGAGAAATTATTATGCAAGTTTTTAACACATTTTAGCAGTCCCATACTCCACCACATGAGTATAGCCACTTAGAATTAACAACAAATTCTAAGCATTTAATAGGCTCAATGTCGAAATAGACTTGCTGATATTTGTAGTGCAACTCTCTTGTTGGCTTTTCAGAGAGCTCATCAGCCATCGACATTATTACAAACATACACTGTACATCAGCGCCAACCAATGCCTATGTATCTATATGATTGCTAAATGTAACACACATCCTTTACTATAGCACCTAGGGACACACCATGAGGATGTACCCACATATTTCATAGCACATCTCCACCGCCCTCACAGCAAGAGAGTCAGATTGTCCAAATCTGAACAGTAGCCGAACCTGCTCCACTTGGACAATGTTTTCTCACGAGATCAGCCAGTCTACAACACCAACAAGTTGCAACACCCACCAATTTCTGGACAAGCCCATTGAGAATTTTTGTAAACCATTTTTCCAACTGCATGAAATTTGAAAAACCGCTTACCAGATACACCTCTCTAACTTGATGCCACAGCTCCATCATAGTAAATATTCTATGAATATTTACAAGAACATTCCTGGTTAGATGGAGACATACCCTGGTCTTCAAATATAAATCTTTCTAATCACTATCGCTCATACTGGCTCCAGCAATTTTGTTAGAATATGGGGGCGGTTTTCCTTTGAAAGCTTTAAATCGTCCAACCAAAATCAAGAAATTCCAGACTTACTCTAAGCACAAGTCAAACTTGATTCTCACCACTTCGTATGCTATATTTTTCCTCTACTCCACCTCGAACAAAACTTGGCTATGATACCACTGTTGGGAATTAAGGCAAATTCCCCTATTACGCCCGCATGACTATTGTTCAAAGAATTTAATTGAGACAATAGAAAATAAAAGATGAAGATAAATTTAATGGACTGTCAAACTTTTCCACTATATGATTAAAGTCGCTACAGCCATACAAAATTTTCACTTGCCAAACCAATCGCCCAAGTATTACAAGAAAAGTATAACAAGCTTTACCGCAACTACTAATTTCTACCCTATGTCCAACCCTCGAAGGATACAAGAAATCTCAAAACGCTAGACTACTATTTTTCTTCACAAGACTCTCTGATACGACCTAAGTGATACCGGAAATATCACCCTGAGTTTTACCACACTTAATTTTCTATAATTTGAATAAATCAGAAAGAGTTACAAAAAAAACTCTTAAAAGTGCTTGACTCACCAATTTTTCCCTCAACTCAATTGTACCACTTGTGCCTAAAAGAAGAAAAAAGCTCTTATACTTATAGAACATGTAAACTTGAAAGACAAGAAAAAGCTTTCTAAGATTTGGATTCTTTTTTCTTCAAGAACTCTTCTTCTTTCCTTTTCCTTTTCAATTTTAGATTATTTTTGACAACAAACCTAACACAAGCATCTAGAGTTTTAAAGGTATACGATGCAGTCGGCCCCAGTTGTTCCAAACTATTGGTGACACCAAAAAAGAAAAAATGAACAGACTGGTAAGTCACCGCTCTTCTTTGGACTTGACCGAGCTGAAAAAATGAATATTAAACTTGCGGGAAAAAATACTAAAAGATGCAAAAGGAAAAATCACTAGTCCTCGTCAATAAGAACTCATACTAGTCCTCGTCCATAAGAACTCATACTATAGAGCTTTCGATCGACCAAAAAAAAGAACCGCCAGTGACAAAAAGTTTCAGTAAGTGAGAATCAGCTACTACAATAGGCGGTCACGATAACAATACATTGAATTCTTTAGAAATTTAAAGAACACAAATGGAGTTCCCTAATGATTAGGGAATTGGAGAATTCTAAATATAAAAAGTGATTTTGTATGTCATTATGCTTTAAAATTTATTTCAAATGCCACTAGATTTCTGAAAGATTATCTCATCCGTCATTAGATTTCTAAATAATTCATACTTTTTCTTGTAACTTCCACTTTTAATCAAACACCTAATAATCTATCTTCGGCCAAGACTCAAGTATTCTAGCGGCATCCAAGTGAGTCTTCCATACCTTAGGTCTAAGGTTCAATTCCCCTCCCCGACATTCCTCTTGTAATATTAAAAAACAATTTATTTTCTGTGAAATTCAATTGACATGAAAATATTTTTTTCCAAGCATATTCTATACTTGTAATCAAACGCACCCTAAGGAATTTATTTTCTATAGAATTAATTATAGGTAATTTAATTGATAAGAATTTTTTTTTTGAAACAAATACCATACTTGTAATCAAACAAACCCTAATGAAATTTATCAAAATCCATAAATGATTGAAGAAAATGAATTTTTGTAGAACGTTATCGAATCATAAATTGAGAATCCCAGATTTTTATAGAATATATTGAATTCTCAGGGAAACACAGAAAATGATATCAATTTCTAAAATTCATCAAAATCCGAGTTTTGGACAACCCCTAAATTCTATTCATTTCAATTTGTATATTTTGTCTTAATGTATAATTTTTTATTTGCTAATTAATTTTGGAAAAATTAAAAAAAGAAAAAATCAAACTAAGGGGTGCCCCCAACATGGAATTGGATGGATTTTAAAAATCCATACAATTCTAGGTATCCTCAATTTAAAATTCTGTAGATTCCACAAAAAACATGTATCTTCAATTTGGAATTATATAGATTCTATAGAATTTTAGTGTCCTCAATCTCTTGTAGATTCTCGTAGATTTCATTAAATGGTAGATTTTTATGAAATCCTAGGGATTCTATGCTTAAAAATATACTTATATGATTCCTATCAAAATCCGGTCTCCTATCCTCAGATTCTTATAGATTTCAATTTTTTTAAAAACCAGATAATTAATAAAAATTTGTAATTATAAATTATTAAAACTCATTTTTTCTTATCACTCTAATTTTTGAATAATTATTCACATTTACGAATTTATGCAAAATAAATTGTCAGTATCCAAAATAATATATTCTCACAATAATATACGTTTATTTTTAAAAAATTATTATTAAACGAGATGAGAGATTATTATAATATGATACTAAAATTCAAAATAATTTCATAATTTTTAGTAATTAAGAACCAAATGAACACAAACTTGTTTTTTTCTTCGTCACACGATTTTTTTATAATCACATCATATTTAACCTGTGCAAAGTAAATGAATGTTGAAAATGCCAGTATTAACAAATTACAATATTATTTCATAACATATCATGTAGAAAGTATAATGAGATTTTATTATTTTTGTCCATTTTAATTTTAAAAACTATGGATTTTTCCTTTATTTTATTTTAAAGAAAGAAATGTTAAAATAGAAATGTTAAAATGTTTATTTTTTAATGACGTAATTTGAATACTTTTATTTTTTATTTTTTAATCATTGAGTAGGAAATTATATAATTGTTTTTTTCTAAATTCACATCCAACTTGTGTAAAATTAAAATAAGATAAAAGAAAAATATTAGTAAGTGTTTAAATTCAGTGACAATCCTGTTAAAAAAATTCAGAGGTAATAACATGATTCAAATAATAATTTTTTAAATGTTTTTAAAATTGGTTACTTGAACTCTTCAAAAAACAAAAAGAAAAAGAAAAAACACAAAACAAAACAAAACAAAACAAAACAAAACAAAAACAAAAACAAAAGAAAAAAATGTTAGCGGAACAAAAGGTAAAATTAGGTTATGTATTTTTTTCCTATTAGTTTATATTTTTATTATTTTCTTGTACACCAAAATTTATTTATTTCATGAATTTTGTAATAAAAGAAATCTATCAAGAGAATATTCGAAATGATATGAAATTCTATTGATCAAATTTCATGGGGACACCTCTTTAAATCATACAAATTTCGTTAAAAATCTACATAAATCTCTATTATAGAATTCTATAGAATCTTATAGATTCTGTAAAATTCTATTAAAACCCATGAATTTCATAAGAATTCATACAAGTCAAAAATTTCATCAAATTCCATATTGAGAACGCTCCTAACACTATGACATTTGGGACCAATCTTTAAGTTTCAAATGAAGGCACCACAATTACAGGTCCAACACAATAGCATTTTTTTTTTCCCTTGAAGTACAACACACTAGGATTTTGGTTGCCCTAGATTTGAAGATTGGGCATAATGGGCCTGGGCTCATGTATAATTGGATCTGATTGGTTGCAATATACAAAGGCCTGAAATAGAAAAGGCCCAACAAATTTACAACTGGTCCAAATTCAGAAAGGAATGAAGCCCCCTCTACAGTGCCCTGCAACAATGGAGGATCAATGTGTGCGACCATACTAGTAGTAATAAGGGCATATAAGTTGCCTATGCGGTGATAAGAGGCACGTCGAGCTATTCATGGAATCCTTTTTTTTTTTTTTTTTTTTTTGAAGGGGCAATTTAGGATTCCAAAAGTTGGGTTGTAGATCAATTTCCCTAGTAGAAAATAAAGGGATATAAACAGCTTCTTGTAATAATGAACGAGAATGTCAAGGCTTGTTTGATTCCACTATCAATTTGGAGTTCATTTTGTGGGAATCACCGATGACTACAAATATTTTATGAGTACCTTTTTGACGTTCATAACTCATTCTCTTCTTTTAGGTAAGTGTTTAGTGGAGTCGCCATCTTTAATTCAATTATATTTATGCATATATTGCATTACATCACTTTTCAATCAAAATCAATGTGATTTAGTCACTTGATGTTTGTATAACTTTTTGTATACTACATTTTTTTTTTTTTTTATAGATTCAAGTAGAATTATTCATTTTGAAAGACTAACTACTATTTAGACAAAAATAAGATCCCGACCAAATGCCCTTACAAAATAGATAATATAAAATAAAAATGAGTGATAAAATTTGTTGACATGGGTAGACCACAGCCCAAGAAGCGCTAAACCGAAACTTGTTCCAACATTTGTAATGTCATTTAACTTTTCAAAGATGAGGGTACCATAGATGTATTTACTTCTTTTTTAGTGGCATATTTTACATACGTGTAATGTTATTTAGCATTATCGTTCAACCATACTATGCCACGTGATATTAAATTATAATTTGAGTTACGTGAGTTACCTATCACTGATTGTCATTTAAACTGGTATTAAACACAATTATATGGTATCATATAATTATGTGTATTTCACATGGGAAATCACAACCATGTATAACCATATATATATATATATATGGTGTTAGATCATTTTTATAGGGTAAACTCATTACGCGAAGCCAGTCTTGAGCAGTTTTGCCGCGTGTATGTTCATCGATTTAAAGATTCCAATGAAATTGACATATCATTCACTGCTGGGTAAATTAGAGCGAAGGCCCTCAATCTTTGCATCCATTTAGACTACAAGACCCCAACATTTGAAAATTTGGTAATATTCATCCAAATTGATGAAATTCATTATTAAACTGCTAGGCCCGTTTGACATTGAATTAAATTGAACTTTATTACATAATTGAAATTAAATTTCAAATTCACATTAAGTGTCTGTATAGTGACCAAAAAAAAGTTATGTAAATCTAAAATTGATATTTTTCTTCTTTATACACACTTTTTACTTTTCTATAATCAAGTGTCTCTATTCTATATTTTCACGTGACGTAAATTTGAAATTTAATTTCGTTTATGTAATAAAGTTCCATTAAATTAGTTGCCAAATGAACCCTAAATCCCTAATGGGTTAATGACATCATTTGGATGAACAAGATCAATTGTCTAAAGATTGGGATCTCTTAGACTAGATTAAAAGGTGGTAATTTGCCCTATATTATTTGTTCGTTTGTACCTCAATGCAACTTCAGAAATCATTACTTTAATAATAAACTTGAATGCGTGGAAAATGTTTTTGTATAATTTATATATATACACACACGACATATGGGATAAAAATATTTTGTACTAGACGTCCACAGGCTCTTAACACGGTTTAATACCGTTGTTTATATATATATACGACATATCAGTCTGACTATAGAAATAAATCGGGCTTTGAGTTTAGAGTCTGATTACTAATTACAGGGGACTACGTGTATTTTAAAATACACATGGCCCCTTATGATTGGGATAAAAATATTTTGTACTAGATGTCCACTGACTCTTAATATGATTTGAAGGGTGATGACGTGCTGAAAACGCGACATATCACGGTTTAATACCGTTGCTTTTGAAAGTGGCTAATCCCCGCATTTTAGAATACAGAAATGGAACATCAAAGAAATAAAAGCGAAAAAGTGAGTGATTGCCGCTCTAGTCCACTCGGCAGATTCTGTATTTATCTGCTCAATTGTTTGATCAATTCTATATTACGTGTAAGCAAAAGCCACATTTTGCTTAATCGGTAGCCAACCTCCCCAAACTTGCTTTTATTCTCTAAGTTTCTTGGCTTGGAATGTAATCTCTTCCTCGTCTTCAAAGTGAAGCCAATTCCAGTTTTTGTCCTGCCATTTTAATCACATATTAGAAACCCGTTATAATAATCAGATATCCCTTTATTTTAAAAATAATTTTCTTGAAAATTCAATTGCTCAGGCACTCACCAATGGCACCCATATTTGCTCTTTTGTTTGCAATAGTTTTGTTTGGGAAGTCGGAATCTATCAGCCGAGATGATTTTCCAGATGGGTTTACTTTTGGAACTGCTTCCTCGGCTTACCAGGTATAAACTATGGAATTTATTTCTGCTGCTTTCTGTGTCTGATATTTGTGCATTTCTGGGTAGTTTGAAGGAGCAGTAAATGAAGGAAATAAAGGAGAAAGCATATGGGATGAATTCACAAAGAAACCAGGTTTCTTTTACCATATTGTCTTCAAAATCTCGCAAAATCTAGCTTTTGGAACACACTATTCTTCTCAATTATCATTTTTTGTTTTCTGGTCTTCTTTTATCAAAAACTCCGAGAATGAATATTAAATATTGCTGAAAATGTTCATGATTAGCACTTTCACCTACTATTGGATAGACTTTAATAATACAATGGACTATTCGAATTTTAGTTAGATATTAATTGAAGTTATATAATAATACAACTGTGAAAGTTTTCCTTATATGTCTGCTTTATGTTGACTATTGAATTAGGAAGGATATTGGATTTCAGCAATGCAGATACAGCGGTCGATCAGTATCATCGGTTTAAGGTGAATCTTTCTATTTCCGCATCTTTTTATCTCTGGTTTGGGTTAAAGTTTAAATACATATGCTGATTCAACATTTTATTAAAGCAAATACAAGTCATAAGTTTGACGTGTGCTGTCTGCCTGTTATAAACTCTGCATGATGATGAAGACATAAATCGAGATTGTGTGTATGATGGCGTGCTGACAAGTTTTAAACTTAAGATAAATTGGTTGAAAAAATATTATTATTGGCTTTGATTATTGAATTTTCCTTGAATTTTATGTAGGATGGAAGGAATCTGTGACTTTTTAGATAATATAGCCAGAAGATGTGGAGAAAACGATAAGAACACCAGCATACAACATACAAGAAATAGTTTTAAAACAACTGTGAACACAAAAATTAGAGAACATCTTTGGTGGCGCATTATCATGGGGCAATTAAAACATGACTTTAGTCAATTCAAGACTTTGGAACTTTTCCTAATTGAAATGGATATGTGACCTTTAATGACAGGATGATATAGACTTGATGAAGGACTTGGGCATGGATGCTTACAGATTCTCGATATCATGGTCAAGAATCTACCCAAGTAAAAACAGTTTTGAATTTGGATCCAATTTTGTCATTATTTTATCCCGTTGCACACTTATGACTTTAGCGTGTGCTGGTTGATAGATGGAACGGTGGAACCAAATCCCGAAGGAGTACAATACTACAACAATCTAATAGATGCTTTAACTGAAAAAGGTTAGATAAAAAATGAAATTACACACAGCACAAGCATCTTATGTTGCTGAATATATCACATTTATTTCTACCAGGAATTGAACCCTATGCGACTTTGTATCACTGGGATCTTCCCCAGGTGCTTGAAGATAGATATGGAGGATTATTGAGCCATCAAGTCATGTATGTGCATGCATGCATTCTGATCTTTTTTTTTCATTTTTTATTTTTTGTTACTGCAATGTTGAAGTTTAATGAGTGTCTACCCTTGATACAGAAATGATTTTGAACAATATGCATTTACCTGTTTCAAAGAATTTGGGGATAGGGTAAAAAATTGGATTACATTCAATGAGCCTCATGGAATTGCAATCCAAGGTTACAGTTATGGAATTCAAGCTCCAGGAAGATGCTCTATTCTTGGACATTTGTTCTGTAAAAATGGAAAATCGTCCGTTGAGCCTTACGTAGTAGGTCATAACATTCTATTAGCCCATGCTGCTGCTTATCACTGCTACCACAGAAATTTCAAGGTATTTTTGCATAAAGCAGAAGTATCTGAACTCATAGCTCTGACAATTAAACACAAGTGGAATAGGAAAGTGAAAGTCCCTCTGATTGTTTGTCACAGGAAAGTCAAGGAGGTCAAATTGGGATTGCATTAGATGCTAAGTGGTATGAGCCGATCTATCCGATGCTGATGAGGACAGAGACGCTGCGGGAAGAGCCATGGATTTTGGACTTGGATGGTAATTTCTTCTTCCTAGGAAAAAGTGCTATGTAATACAAATGATCGGGTCGTGAAAATTTGGAAAACTAAAATTTTGTGACTGGGATTAAGTGAATCAGGTTTCTTGATCCACTTCTCCTTGGGAATTATCCTCTGTCAATGCAGAAGTTGGTGGCGGAAAGACTTCCAGAGATCACTCCAGCAGTATCACAGATAATCAAGGGGTCCTTAGATTTTGTCGGGATAAATCATTACACCACACTCTATGTCAGAAATGACAGAACTCGGATCCGTAAAATGATATTACACGATGCTGTGTCTGATTCTGCTGTAATTACCACATGTAAGATGCCAAAAGGCCCTATCTTTTATCCAAAGATAAAGATTCAGTAGAAATGGTATTAATGCTTGTCATTTTCTATCATATACCGCTCTAGCATCAAGACATGGAGTTCCTATTGGAGAAAGAGTATGTCCTGGTCTCTCATTAATGGGGAAAAAATCTGAAAATAATTTCAAATTTCTATATCTAAACATCTTTCCCTCTTCCAGGCTGCCTCTCTATGGTTACACATAGTCCCATGGGGCATCCGGAAGTTAGCAAACTACATCAAAGATAAGTATGGAAATCCAACAGTAATTATAACTGAAAATGGTAAGTGCTTTCAGCCTGCGAACTTAACTCAAACATGTACCAATATATCATTGACAATCTTCAAGCTTCGTTTTTTATATCAGGTATGGATGATTCTAATGGGCCCCTTATGACAAAAGAAAAGACCTTGCAAGATCACAAGAGGATAAATTTTCACAGGGAATATCTGTCAAACCTATCAGCTGCCATCAGGTACTAATTACTGTTTAAATTTGATATAATCCCATGACGCCAAAACTAAATTATATATTCTGCTTCATCTCTACAAGCTTCTTTATGCAAAATTAGTAATACGATACTCATGCAGGCAAGACAAATGCAATGTTAATGGTTACTTTGTTTGGTCCTTGCTTGACAACTGGGAATGGAACTCAGGTTATACTGTTCGGTTCGGACTATATTATGTGGATTTCAGGAATAACCTCACAAGAATACCAAAGTCTTCTGTCAAGTGGTTTAAGAACATTTTGACATCAAAAAGAGAAAAGAGTCACTAATTGCATCCAGAAGCAACGGAATAAACCTCCACTCTTATCACAGATCGATAAATCAGTTAAAAGATTCACTGAACACAACTGTAAAGGGCATATAATCACTACGTTTGTGGAATAAGCATTTCTATTTTCCATGTAAAGTTTCCTCATTCCTTTCCTGCTCTGTTTTCCTTGTTATAAACCAAGGAAAAGCTAGACAGAGACCCATTGGCTCTGTCTGCAAGCCTTGTAGAGTTGTACTACCATTGTATAAAATATGCTAATATTTCTTGTTTTTAACATGCAGATACCACAGTGTAGTTAACCAATATGTTAACTGATAGCTTAAGTATAGAACTGGCCTGTGTAGATTGAAATTGATTATTCAAGGAAATATAATATTGTTAATCGACCTGTATTGTCCAGTTGCAGAGTGGCGAATGCTGAATGCTTGTAATGGTTGCTGGGAACAACAATGGAGGTTTCTAACAGAGCCTATCCCTTGTGGTGAAGGGGAATTAGGAAAATCTCCTTCTGGATCAAGAAAGTGCGGTTGAGCTTCAAGTGCGGTTGAGCTTCAATAAAGTGTTGATCTTGTAACCAGTATCCTTCATCTTCTTGCTGTTCT
This sequence comes from Nyctanthes arbor-tristis, assembly GCA_963692815.1. Taxonomy (NCBI): domain Eukaryota; kingdom Viridiplantae; phylum Streptophyta; class Magnoliopsida; order Lamiales; family Oleaceae; genus Nyctanthes; species Nyctanthes arbor-tristis. The sequence goes on from CAVNYN010221518.1 coordinate 36,210, forward strand.
CTTTGAGCACCACCTTCTTTTTCCTTGTCATCTTTATTTGCCTGTTGCCTTTGATCAATTTCTTCATTCTCCTCTGAGAAGGATTCTTTTCCCCTTCTGCCGCTGGGATGTAATGAACCAACTGATGGCTTCATTTCTTCATCTTCTTGATGATCTTCACTGTCCCCCTTTAATTCATCTCTCTTATTTATGATCATCACCCATCTTCTTGAATTGTTTCTTGATCAACTCCATCATCCTCTGCCTTCACTGATAAATTTTGATTCTCAGCCTCTTCGTTTGGCATTTCAGTATCTCTCTCTTCCCATGTTTCAGTTTCTGGTTTGTCTCCATCTACATTGTGATTATCAACACTCTGTTCATGCTTAAGGGCAGAAGATGGAGAAGAAGGATTTCTAGGCACCATTTTGTTCATGTCTCTGGTATAGGAGAAATGGATTAGGGAGTGGGAAAGGAGGATGACTATACGCTATTGAAGCTACGTTCCAGAGGTGTGAGAAACACTATGCTTCCGATGTACAAACACACATACACATGGGGGGTTTTATGCCATTTGTGTGGGCTATAGTCTCTCTCTCTCTCTCTCTCTCTCTCTCTCTCTCTATAACCCGAAATTTGTGTGGGCTACTGAAATTTTTGACTAATCAAACTCATTAATCCACTGCCTATGTACCATCAACTTTTGTAACATTTAAATCTAGAATTGAAAGATGGAGAGCTCCTACAGGCGAAAGCACTCATCCTAGCCTTGAAGCAAGGCTTCCTTTCAATGGATTCATCAGATCATCAGATCATTCAACAAGGCTAATGCTGCCTGTTGAAATTAATTCTTGTTTTTGGGTGGCTTGATTAATAATATACCTCGCACATTCAAGAATTCATTAAGTAAACTCGTCAACTTTCATTAATAGGGAAAAACCTTCAGGGCAGAGCTTGACACTGGTCATCCAGGAAAAATGCATAGCCATGGATAACAGAAGAGTGATTAGAAAAACAATTGTATTTCAACAAAATATTTCAGATGATCAAACAAAGCGGAAGCACTTTGTTCATGTAACGTATCGTATTGGAAGCATAAACTGAAGAGTACAATTAAATTTCTAACTTTCTTGATGATTTTTCACTAAAAGGATTCCATCGAGACCAGAAGAACATAACCAATCGAGGCTTGAAAAAAAGAATCAACGAATGTAAGGCGTAATTGTCTAATTCCAGAAAAAAATAGTGCAGAACAGAATCGCTACGAACAAAACCCAGAAATCTGAATTCTGGATCTTCAGTTTCCTCCATCAAGATCTTCAATGTCTTCTTCTATCATCTCCTCTTGCAATCTTTGCATATACTTAGTCTTCAACACAGTAAAGTTTCGGCTCAATTCCTCGGCAGAAATTTTGATATCACCTCCTCTATCCTTAACGAAGTTGTACAATTGTTCGGGTGTTGGAAAAAAATTGTACTCTAGTTGGTGATTAAACATTGCCAAAAAGATTTCTCCATCTTGGGGATCATAAGTATATCTAGTTTTAGGAACCAAGTCAGCAATGATTTTGTTTTCTTCATCAGAATCTCCTTCTGCTCCTCCTTTGTTTTCAACTTGTTGATCCTCTTGCTGATGTTCCTTTTCTTCTGCATTTTCCACTGATTCTGAAAAGGCCGAATCACCATGAATGACCTCCACAGTTTTCTCTCCTTGTACTTCATCTCTTTTCAGTGCAGCAGGAGCACTGACGGGCAGCTTCTCTTCTTCTTCTGGTTGGTGATGATCATCATCATCTCTTTCTTGATCAATCTCCTGTTCTTGATGATTACCACCATCTTCTTGATCGCTATAGTTATTTTCTTTTGCCTCTACAGATTCTTCACTCTTGGAATCTTCTTTCTGCTTTGATGGGCCTTTGTCTTTTCCAGTTTCTGGATCATCTTCATTCACTTTGTCTCGATCAAGATTATAAGTACTCTGCTCATTCTCTGGAGCAGAGGACGATGAACCTGGCAACATCTTGCGTTTCTTGAAAGAGGGATGATTCATGATTGTATTTTCAGAAAGGATATTTCACCCTCAGCTCAGCTCAGAGAGAGAGAGAGAGAGAGAGAGAGAGAGATCCCCTATTTAAAGCCGCGAACTGAGATTTTGAATAACTGAAATCATTTAACTTAAAACTAACTCAGAATCTCCTTTCAGTTAATTAACTGAAAATGACGTAACTGAAAACTGAAAATTACAGCTTATCTCATGCTCAAATCTTGGGTTTACGTGTTAAACTATTGATAAGTACGTATAATACGGTCTTTCAGAAATACACATGCATGTTAATACACTGTCAATCTCAGCAGTCAGCCTCAGTGACAATCATAATTCTTCATTATTTTTTTTAGCTTTTAGGACATGACAATAGGAATTGTTAACTAGTCGATATGAAAAATTGTAAACAGACTAATGAAAGACATCCTCCAGGCTCCAACAACGTTACCTTTTCTTAGCTTCAGA
>CAVNYN010221522.1:0-28851 GCA_963692815.1 Nyctanthes arbor-tristis
TGTCTTGCTCGTAGATAGAGAAGCATGTCTTAAGGCATCATTTCTCATCCATACATTGGGGGTGGCATGATAGCCATCATTTTGTACCTTTCACACGTGTCCTCAACTAGAAAAAGTCACTAGAAAAGTCTTAAAATAAGGTACGGTCCATGTACATTACGTTACCTGAATTATCATATCGTGGACCAATCAAATTTTGGGGTTGCTTTAACCTGAAATCAAGAAATCTCTGTACCCAAAAGGAATATGCCAATAATATGCCATGCACCAACAGGGGAGGATCTTTCATTGTTGATTTCGCCCCGGTTCTCCAGTTCCAATTACCCGGTTCTCACGCCGTACATTGACGAGATTATCTCGCAAGATTATATAACGGGAGATTAGTTCGGATTATTATCGCTTTTGCATTTCAAATGCCAAGATTTCAAAATATCACTCCATTTCAAGCATAAAGCAGTACAAGATTCTTTTATAATACAAAAGTAGCACTTCCTTAACTCCCTCAAACATGGGATTCCATAACCCAGAAAAAAAGGCATGAAAATAGAGGGGATTTTCAACCTTCTCACTTTTCATACACTGATACTCTTATTTATTCATCATTTCGCATAGTATATACAATCTCCGCTTCTTCTACTAGGTTTAGAGAAGGTATTTTCTTGATCCTAAAGCCCCTCTGAGAAAATAAAGCTGGCCTTGGCTCCTCATACACATCTCCACAAATCAGGGGAAAAAAAAAAAAAAAGTGAAAAAAAGCATAACCCGAGATGCTGAAGCTCGGCTCTCAGTTGGGTGGACTGTACAGTACTGGGTGGACTGTACAGTACTAGAACAATAGTGACAGGTAAAACCAACACTAGATTTTCTTCTTGTTTATCGTACTGTCTAGTCTATTTAGTACTGCATATCAACACTCTTTTTCCATCTCCATTCAATCCTTCATGGGATTGCCTGGAGATGGATTATGTACACCACAGCTAGTTGGGATTGTTGGTTTGTGGTTAGGTTTCATCAGATCTGGTCTCTCCTCCACTGAGAATCCATGGATGTCCTGTCAATTCACAGATAATTCACATAAGAAAAAACACAGAAACTGAACTCATTTTTCTATATTTATTCACGAAAAAGAGAAGAATCCCAAATTGAAACTTGAATTTCAATGTATTGAACGCAAAGTTTGATGAATGTACTTACTGAGGACTTGGTCAGCGGAGAGTCGGCGGGAAACATCGCGGCAGATCATCTTCCGCAATAGATCCTTGGCTTCCGGCGAAATAGACCGGAAAATCCTCGTCGGAAACCTCAAATTTCCCCGCAAAACCGCCTCGAAAGTTTCCGCCGGCCCATCCCCGAAAAAAGGCGGCACCCCACTCAGCATAATGTACAAAATCACTCCGGCGCTCCACACATCCACCTTTTCATTGTATTCCCTCCCCATCAGAACCTCCGGTGCCACATAATACGGCGTCCCCACTATCCCCGTCATCGCCGCCTCCTCCGTAATCCCAAACCACTCGGCGGATCCAAAATCCGCCAGCTTAACCCGGCCCGAAGAATCAAACAGAATATTATCCGGCTTGATATCCCTATGGGCAATCCCTAAACGATGGCAACAACTAATAGCAATCATCAATTGCTTCAAAACCCCCGCCGCCTCCGGCTCGGTAAACGGCGTTCCCAACGAAACCTTGTCGTATAAATCACCGCCGTCACACAAATCCGTCACCATATGAAGATATTCATCATCTTCATAGATTTTGTACAACTGAAGGATATTGGGGCACCCAGAAAGGAGCTGGAGGATCTTGGGCTCCTTATCGAGGCACTCACGGTCGATGGGATCGTCGGAAAGGGAATTCTTGTGGATGGATTTGCAAGCGAAGTTGTCGCCAGAAAAGGGAGAGTAGCAGCGGTAGACCACGCCGAATCTACCCCGGCCAAGCTCTTCGCACAGTTGGTAGTCGCTCTTGAGGCTATCGCACATTATATGAAATGACAATTTGTTGTGTTTTGGTTAAGGAGCGAGTTCTGAGGGTTGCGGTTTATTTATAGGAGAGGCAAAGGGCAAAGTCACTCTTAAGGGTGAGGTGGCCATTTCGTGATGTTAATTTTTCCAATTCATGAGCATCTTTCATAGTGCTCGGCTATTAATTAAAAACACTTTAAATTTATTAAGTAATTTAAATTTTAATTTTTAGATACATGACAATATCACATTTATTCACATATTTAATTTAACTTAAACTCTTACATTATTTTAATTTTTTAAAATACAATTATAATCTGCATTATAACAAGACAAGTACATATAGATATAAAGTCTACTGAAACACAGTACACAGAACTCAATAATAATATAATAAATTAATAATACAAACTCCTATATAGGAGATAACATACTATAAATAAATATAGATAAACTCCCACATGGGTGAAATCGAATATGGGACCTCTACGTCCCAGGGCCTCAACCTTAGTCCCTTAACTAGCTGTGCTAAGATCTCATTGGCCTTACATCATTTTAATCATTATCTCTACACGGCACAATTAAATCTCTACACTTATATAAAATTTGAATTTTAAATCCATTTATAAATTCACCCATTTATAATTGGTTACCAAATATGTAGCCCATATTAGAAGTACTACACAATTTTCCAACACGTTAATTTCTATAGAGTCAGCTCAGGTTCTGCGTATGACAATAGAAAATATTCACGTGACATGTGACATGAATGTTTAGTATTAGTTGTCAAGCTCCATAGACAGAGCCTGATTTGACTCAATGGACGCACACTACATTATATTGTTTTAAAACTAAACATTAAATTGAAAAAGATCTCGTGCTTCAGATACGGTACTTTTAACCAATTAGAAATGTTTACACGTGTGTTAAGGGTCTCAATTTAATAATAAATTAAGCCTCGTTAATCTATACGTCGGTGTTTCATTTTACTGCTAAAATTTTGTGCTGTTACACAATCATACTCGTATTTGTTATTATACTTTAGTCCATACTTGTATTTATTAGCATACAATTTCAGTTTTAACTTAGTTTACCTTTGTTCGACGTGGCTTTTGAAATGTCAACAACTTCTTCTATGATTAAGTGAGTTGCTTTATGCTCCAAATACTTGAAACAGCTCTAATGCTCGATGAGAATGACTTCTTGATAAAGATCTTTCGTCACGTGCTGGTTTATTTTTAGTGGTGACGCATTAATACTTATCTACTATGAGTAAAGGATCGTTTTGAATTAACAATTATACAGAGTAACTCACACTCCATGCATTGGTGTTTATATTTTACTTGTCAATTTAGATTTATTTATTTATTATTTCTGTTTTCAATTTTAGTGAAAAATATATATATTTGGGTAGGATGATGCAAGTCCATAGGTCACTTGTTCAACTCAATCAACTTGCATGTTGTGTGACCGCTTATGGCACCCGAGTCATGCGGAGTGCCGTGTGCACAAGGGATCTTGGAAAAGGTATATTCTCCAAGACCAAGAGATAATTAATTTATACTTGATAATAATTATATTACTAATAATGAGGTCAAATAATTTACAATAATTAATATGTAAAATTAAAAAAAAATAGTATTACGTTGATTAATTTACTAAGCCAATAAAGTCAAATAACCCGAAAATTTATGATTCAAATTTTGAAAAATTCTAGAAACTAGTACTATTTTTCTTTAACGGCATCGATTAGTTAGTTTATTATTTGTATTTGAGTTTTGTCAAAATTACAAAAATTCACTGCTAATAGTTGGCAATAAGAACATTTATAAATTCTAAACTTTCACTTGAATTTATATTGAGTTGATATGTGTCCATCAGATATAAATGACGTATTGCATTCAAAAAACTTTAGGTTGAGGTGCTATGGAGTGGACCGAGTGGCTACTAGTTTTAGTTCTTAGGTGAAACTCCACTAGATATATATTCAAATTTTGTAATAATTGTTTTAACATAATTAAAACATATTGTGATTTTGTATTACATGAAAAATTAGAATTTAAGATATCAAATTATTTTTATTGGATAAGTCAGTTTTTGTGGGCCTTGTTTCGCATGTGCCCTTTCCTTTAAGCACGTGTTGCAACATACATGCATGTGTGTGGGTACGTATTTTCCTAAACTACTGTTGAGAAAGAGTAATCAAAATACAAAATTTCCAACGGATTTATTAGCACTAATATGCCAAAGTGATGTGCATGTTGGACTCAATTATTATGAGAGGCCAAAACCAAAGTGTTTTGCTTACATGAAAACATATGCATACCCCACCCCCTACCCCACAAGAAAACATACCCTTTTGTCACTTGTTTATAATACCAATCTATGAGTTGATTGATTTTGAATCAATTAAAAATTTTGTTTTGCAAAGGTGGAGGTTTTGGGGTGGACCAATAATGGGGTTTGAGCAATATTTTTTTACACTAGGATAATGATAAAGTCATTGTCCCTTTGCAATTCCATATGCCCACTTCGCCATAAATTGAGGACGCCAATTGATTCAAGAATCTTGTTATAGAATTCATTCATGATCCCTTCCACTAATTCTCTCTTAAACTTTATGATTCTAGATTGTTTAGTATATTTTTTATTTTAATTAAATTTAATGGGTATGTTCTTAACGCAAGATTGAACAAGACAATAAGTGAATGAGAACGATCAAAAGCATAAGATATTTGTTTATTGTCTTATATATAAATCTGGCTTAATAGTTAATTGATTTTCATCTAGATACATTGTATATGTCTAAATTAATTTTTATTTGTTTTACTTGACAAAAACTAAGAGCAGAAACGTATACTTGAAGATGTTTTGAAATTTTTGTGAGTAAAAATCTTACTCGATTTCAAATTTTAATATTTTACACGAAAATAAAAAAATAGAAATACAAAGGCATAGGCATCACATTCATGCCTTTAACTTTTTGACAACGTACAAGGGAAGGACATATCCTTTCTTGATATTCTTGTGGCCTACTTTTTTTTTTTTTTTTTCTTTTTCTTTGACGGCCTTCGTGGACCCAACGTGGTGTACGGGCTTTTAATGAAAATTGTGGTCACAACAATTGTGATACTTTCTTATAATGTTTTGTGGAAAAAGAGAGGGAAGAAAAAAAGAAGAAAATGTTAACTTTGAATTGGGTGACCGCGTGGCCGTTAGTCTAGAAAGTCAAGTTTGACACTCTTTAGATATGTTACTTGGCATTACATGTCATCAAATTACGTCCATTCTCAATATGCCAAAAGTTATCAAATAGTACGAGGATGTGATCTTTTCTGTCCACATACAGTGTCATATAGTTAGGTAGTGAAGATGGCTGATAAGCGACTCTAATCAAGATTATACTTGGCTAAAATTTGAATCGAGTCTAGACTTGGCTCTATTCGACCACATCCAAGCTTGCTTAGCAGCTCAACTAAGCCCAACCTTTCTCATGCCCTTTTTTTTTTTTTTTTTTCTCTTTTCTTATTTCCAGGAAGGGTGAGAGTGTTCTCCCTGCTTGAACTCGATCAAGCAACGAGTTGGCTCGCAAGCTTTTCAGCTCACCAGTAAAATTGCCAAGCTAAACTGAGACTTTTAAAGAAAATATTATAGTTTTAATTACTACTGATTTAACAACTACTCAATTATAACAGTACATTTAAAATTTTTATTAAAATCTCCACAACCCATTTTACCCCATTATAATTTTCTCATTATAATTCAACCCCTTATAAATGTTTAATCAGTTTTAAAGATCCAGAAGGAGTGTGTGAAGCCACCTTAGTCAACTAGCTTTCCTAAACCGTCTTTAAATTAATTTATATTTTTAATCACTAGATAATTATATATGCTAATTAATAATTAGTAAGGTAGACAAAGAAACCTAATAATAAATTTAAAATCATAGTTAAGGTACAATTATAACTGTCACAACGAGAGAGTCCAAAAATCAATGATTCCACCAGAGTTCACAGGTGTTTCTTGCATTATGGATTACGTAGAATCTTACTGTTTAATTTTGTTTTATTTGTTAATATTCATACCATGCCCTTCTTATCCAAATTTAATAGAATCAAATCTCGTCTTATTTCATATTATGCAATGATTTATTAATCGTATAATTACTACTACTTCGCATGCAAGTTATAACCGAATCAAATCTTATCTCGGGGATTTTTTTTACCCTATTCAATGTAGGTAAAATATCTAGAAACAGAATATAACATAAGATAATCTGTTTTGACATGCCAAACATGTCTTACAGAAGGATAAATTTATTTGTATAGATAGATTTAATGATGGGTTTGCAAAGAAGGGCATGAAACTATAATTTCACCAGTTATAAGAGAGAGAGAGAGAGAGAGAGAGAGAGAGAGAGAGAGAGAGAACACCTCCTTCCCATGAAGATAATTCTTTTTATCCATCCTAAAACATAAAATACTTTTCTTTAAAAATTAAAATATTAGTTTTCATATATCCACATATTTAATATGTATAGTTATCAATAAAAATGAATTATTAAAGTGAAATCATAATTAATAAATGAAAGAGTATAATAAGAAAATGATCTTAAATTTATTTTTTCCTATATTACTAAATGAACTTTCTTAATTCTTGTGCAAATAGAGGGTTGCTATCTTTATGTGATGGTGGTAGCATAATTTTACCCCTCTGTTAACCTTTCTGTACATGTATATTGTCTTTTAAAAAAATAAAAAATAGACTTTTAAAATAAAATTAATAACTCATAATATCAACTAGGGAGCCAACGAAGTCTAAACCGTTTGATTAGCAGGCTAGGTTAAAGTAGTGGATCGTAAAGGTCCCATGTTTAATTTTCTTATATGGAGTATTTCCTACATTTTATTTGTAGTGTATATTCATATATTTTATATTGTGCTTCAATAGAACATATATCTATGGGCATTTGTACAACTACAATATAGATTTATAATCATACTTAAAAAAAAGGAAGGGGGAATAATGAACAAGTTGATGCACAAAATGTTGGAAGTGCATGTGGCAGTTACAACCTCACTCCCCACTGCAAAATATAGGATTAAATAACTCAAGAAGGCATCAATTATTGGAGCAATATGCTGATAACTTAATAAGTTTATTAAGTGAAATTGCAGATGAAGTCGTTAATCCATGACTGTCGTAGTAATTGCATCTGCAATCTTTTTCCTTTATTTTTACACCCTAATTTTTATATTCCATATGGTAATAAAGACACAGAAATGAAAAAAGAATTACATTTTTGTATTACCCTGTAAATGAATGTAGAAATGATTGTCGTCAATGCCTAACCAACAAAAATGGCCTTTTTTTTTCTTGTCTACAAACCCAAAGCAAGATTGAGGAGAAGAAAATATCTGAGCACCATGTGACCTATAACTGCAACTCACCATCTACATAACCAAAAATCAACGGCCTCGAGTATCAACCACAAGGCCAGGAATTTATATCGGCCGTCTGTGAATCTCTTCGTAAAGCAACCGGATAACTGAATTTTGACTGTTAGTATGACTTTTGTCATTCAAAAAACTGTACAGTGCATGAAGTTCTTCTGAATTTGCCTTGCTGAAGAGGCCATGAAGTATTCTATCAATTCCAGTATCTAAGGTGCAGCTTTCGTATGCTTCTTGATCAGTAGAGGGTTCAGACTTAACAATGCATTTACCAGAGTTGTCGAGAGTTTGAGTGTGTTGAGGAATCTGCATCAAGGGCCGTGATTTCCAATATTCCGTACAGACTCGCTCTCGGTCCATACCCTGAAGTACCTGTGCAGAAATGAGAGGACATAGCAGATGGAAAGAATTTAGTCCAAAGGGTAGGAAAAAATTTCTATCCACAGGCAAACTTGTCGCTTGCAAGCATTAGGGAAGCGCGCGCGCACACGGAGAGAGCGTAATAGATATTGGTAAAACTGATCGAGCAGAAATGTAGATCCTTGGCTTCTAAATGACACAAATGGAACCTAATTCACAACTTTAATTTTTAGACATTAAAAATGGGTACTTATAACAATATTTTCAAGGCCTACTCATGCTCTGCATCTAAGTTGACCTTTCAAGTTGAGACTTTTGTTTACTGTAAATTTATCATATATATTTTGACCGTTTTCTTCTTTCCGACGGTTGATCTTAATCTACTAGTCTAAAGTCTGACATTCAGAGTGAGTAATTGGACCAACACTTCTAGCTAAAACAACAGGCGTTTTATTATTACTGCTGTCTGCCTGTATTAAGAGTAGATTTACTTGTGGATTTGTTCTTCATGAGATTATCTTTTTCACTCTGAAAGAAAGAGGTATGCATCACGTCTCACGTATGCATCATTTTTCCGAGCACATGTATGAAGCATTTCACCCGTGCAGAATTCTAAATCTCGATTCACAAGGTAATTTATTAACCAAAAATAAATATAGTAAAAAACTCCAGTGGAAACAAAAATTGGTGCCTCTAGGGATTAAAAGGGTGTTCTTTTCCAAAGGTAGCCAACCAATCCCACCGAGAGTTCAAAGAACTTTACCTGCATAATTGCAGGCGAAGAAAAACCAAACATTTCCATGCCATCAAGACTTCCAGGAGGCTGCAAAGGAGGGAGATTTTTTATTCCTATTTTATGCTGCTTCGCAATCTCTTGATTTACTCTCTCCCGTACCAATTCCCAGCATCTAACAGCCGAGATATGAATAAATACTTCACTTGGATTATCCTCCAAATAAACCTAGAATATAATATATCCATGGTATGGAATTAGTCATGTTCAGAACTTCAAATAAACAAATCAAGAAAATGGGAGAACACAGACTAAGCATATTTTGGTGTTTTTTGAGCTTATAAGCATGTTGATTGTTGAACATCTTATAATCCACACAAATATGCTCCCACTATTTGATTCGTTTTTTGCGTAAACTAGAGGGTGCCTTTGCAATTTGCATTCTGGGCTGGATTACAGAATGAGAACAAGAAAGCAGCACAAAATATGCAAGTCAAAAATATGAAAGAATTTCATTAAAAAAAAAAAATATCCGTAGAATTTGAAGCAAGATTTCAGATCAACATAGAAGGTTTAATTACCAGGAATAAGGGTCCATCTCGTCCAGCATCCAGAATTTCAGAGATGTAGTAGGACATATTTGTCGGATCTAGAGCATTGATGTACCTGACTCGACTCCTAAATCCTGCATTAAACAGGGAAAAAAAGCACATTTGAGCGAGTTCCGTAAAATTCCGCAGGGGAGCCAGAAGAAGGTATTCGGGGACACTATGTATCTTACCCTTTGGATAAATAGCACGAACATTGCACCATAATTTTCCAGGGTGCACAGTTCCAAAATCCAGAGCTTCTACATTGCAATTGATTCTCCTAACTACTTTTGCAATACGAGGTCCCTTTTGGCGATAATACCTATCCAAATTATTCTGCAACACAGAGGGGTTACATGATACAGTTTGTAGATTTTCCGTGGACCCTGAGTCAGCATCCAACTCCATCATTTTTTGACAATCTTCATTGCTTGGCTTCCCATCAGGAAATTGTTGTGCTATCAGTGGTAGATTGGGCCTGGTTAACATCTGACCTTCTACATGTTCTTCAATTTTTGTCCATTCTGAACTAGAACCACCCTTCATTCTTTCATCCAAACTAGCCACGCTATTACTGGAGATTGTCAAGCGTGGTTCTACAACATAACTACCTGAAGTAACCACATCAGCTAGGCCAAATGTCTTCTCGACATGTCCTGTGTGCTTTTCAGAAGTCACCTTTGTCTCAGAAGCTTCAGATTGGGGAACGTCACCTTCATCGTCAGTTAAGACTATAACATCATTGCTTTGAAAATGTGATGGCTGAGACAGCTGACTCAGTGGTTTTTTGTATTTGGGGGAAGAGCTTTCACCCTTGCATGGCCAAGCAAGTTCAGTTTCCTCAACTTTCCAAGAATAATTATTTGCAGGTACCTCCATCCTCTCCAAATCCAACAGCACTCCTGGTGGCTTCTCCTTCTGCAAAGAGCTTGTACTGTCAATTACTTTTGTTAAATTCAGATTTTCAGCTTTTGCTTCGTCTATTTGCTCTTTTGAAGAAGTCACATCCATCTGTGAGTTCATTTCTTTGGGAGACAATCCTTCAGGGGTATGAGTATGAGATAATTTACCTATGGTACCAGGGGCTTGCATATTATCTTTGCATAAGTAGGAACTCAAGGAAAGTCCAAGATCCAGCCTTGCCCATCTATATACTGCACTTAGTTTTCCCTCCAAAGCTTCAACCAATAAGTTCAATTCATTGATCTCATAACGGAAAAGGAAGAACTTAGCACTCCAGGAACATGAACAAAGCTGTTTAGCATGATTTAAACAAGCATATTTGTTTGGTGAACAACGGTGACAACCTGCAGCTGACAGATGCAGATCAAATAGACATATGCTGCATTCTCTCTCACTGAAGGCATCAAACGAGCTTTCCATCTTCAGTGCTTGTGAGGATTTGCATAAGAATTCCCGCCGCACCCGCTCCATTTCAACACGAGTCTAGTAAAAAAATAACGTGAAAACTCTTCGCTTTAGTAATTACAGAAGTGTTAACCCCCCCCCCCACCAAAAGGGGGGGGGGCGAACCGTAGTAGCAAATACGTGAAAAGTTACCTTGAGTGCTTTTGATAAGATCCCATCCTTTCCACAGACATCCTTCCATTTTAAATTATTCGAAGTATATTTCCGGAGTAAATTATATTCCCAATTTGCTTTCACAGCTTCTCTTGCCGCACCAAGCAATAGTTTATCATGTGAAATAGAAGTCTTTCTGCCTTGCTCAGAATAGAGCTCAATAGCATTTTGCCCATGAGGCAACCAATCAACAGGAGCAACATTAACAGCTTCAGCACAATTAAAACCACAATTGAACCCGGCGTGATATGCTCGAGGTAAAGTCAGAACAAATTCACCCGGATTCTGAACACACCGATAAACAGGCACTCCCTCGGATCTTAGGATAGAAGGGGAGAGTTGTGTGACCTGCAGAATCACAAGTAGATTTGGAATGACTCCAGGAAGAAAATGACTTCCAAACAGCCAAAACTAAACTGTCACATCGTTACATCCATACATCAAAACTAAGGGAGGAAAGTAAGAAAGCAGAAAAATAAAACAAAATGACTCTGTCCAATTTGGCTTTCGGACCACCCAACTACTAAATTACCCAAACAACCATAATAATCTCTAGCAAGGTTTTAAGGCTTGAAACTCAGTAATAGAAATTAAACAATCAAATATCAGTATTAGCCCCCTATAAAGCTCCTAAAGAAACAAAAAGTTTTCATATTGCTATTTTTTCAAAAAGAATCTCAATATATTGAAAGAAAAACAATTACCAGCTTATGAAGCAAGTCCGGCTGTTCTTCAAAGAGGTCAGGCAAATATTTCCTCATAGCTGCCTCGAGTTTCAAGGCACCTGATCCTGGAACGCCATACCACATTTTTGGAGCTCCCCAATGCATGTAATTTAATGAGTATAAGTGATGATCCTCAACATGCTGTTACCAATTAGAATTATTATTAATTGACACCTAGAAAGATAAAAGCATTTGCAATCATCCAGTAGTAAACATCCTTATCAATTGCAATTAGTTGACACATAAAAAGATACAAGCATGTTGAACACTTCATTCTATGTAACTCACAAATAAGCATGCTCTCTTTAATTTTCGCAAAATAATTGTCTTTTGAAAGGCATACAACTTAATTTGCACCTTTTTTATCTCACTCTTAAAGCAAAAAATGTAATTTGGATGGAAGATATCAGAGAACAATATCAAATGAAAAAGGAAATATCTCCATGCACTAGAATACGACCATATGAAGACATCCAAACGTTAATGAAGCATCAATTTTGCAATGAGAGAATATGTATAGCTTAAGCAGCATCACAAGTGCATGTGTCTAGGAAAACCAGACATGTCATTATCTGATCAACATAGATAATATTTTTGTTAGAAGAGATTGTCCAAAAAACTGCATTAACTAAAACAAAAATTCCAGTAGTTGAAGACATTATTCTGTATACAAAATCAAATACGATTTATAGACCTTTATATCTTTTATTTAGCATCCAGTTAGTTATCTAATTATGTTTTATAACAGAACCTATTTTAGAATAGAAATGAAATGAGTGGAGGAGAATTGTCTAGTATTTGTTGGTCCAAACAAATATCGAGATAAAAGTACTTGACTAATTTCGATTTGAAATATAAATAGTGCAATAACACATATCTAATTATAGTTTTCATGTTATAGTTTGACATAACAACAAACTAATAGAACCATATAGCAGAGAAACATAAGAGGATCATCTCTTTTCCTTACCCAACAGAATGAAGAAAGGCACATTCCAATATACAGCCAAGGGACCAGAACACCAGATATATCGCTGCTTTCAAATGAAAGAACAGAACCAGGAAGCCTAGGAAAGTTATTCAAATTCCATCCTGAATTGATGTACTTAACATTAGAAACAGAACCTGCTTCACGAGGGGTTTTAGGAAACCCACTGCCAAATACTCCTGTTTCCAAGTCAGCCCCATAAAGCACCTAGAACTCAGCAAAATAATACAAATAAAATTGAAATCATGTGACCAGTTGAATGACAATCATCTAATTCTTAAATATTTTGAGATGAACATTCTAAAATTACCTCAATTTCTTCTGTTGGCTTCTCTACTATCCGCCAAAATTCACCCTCAATATTCTCCATGGAGGGCTGCCACTGCTCTTCAAGCATAGTTTTGTTACCACTAGAATCTGAACTGGTACTGTTTTTCCTGAAGTACTGGTTCTTGAAATCATCAGCATGCTTTTGGAACGTACATAGAGTAAACTCGGGACCAGGTTCAAAGCCAAACCTCTCAACTTCAGACAATTCCACATCACGAGGAATGTTGACATCTTCATTACCATTCCCAAGATCAACTCCAGGCTTCATGCATCTTCTCCTTTTCCTCTGCTTATGTTGATTGGGTTGTAATTTCTTTTTCACTACATTCCGATTTTGGAGTTTGTCAATTCGCTGGATACGAGTAGTAAACTTAGAATTCTCCCATATATTATTTTCCTTCAAAGGACAAGGAGGTTTCCATGAAGGAGGAGGTACTATGCGACAGATCCCATAAGTTTCTGCTTTAGGGCGTATGCTTGCAATGTATTTTAAAGTATCTTCAAATTCCTGGTAGAAAAGCATTCATCAGGACAATATCAATATTATGATAATTTTACATCTAAGAATGGGCCAAGCACCCTAGCTAAATATTAAAAAAGTGAATTGGGACAGAGTTTCAGATAAAATTGCAGAGGGTCAATACGAAGTAGGCCAAATGCATAGCAAAGGACAATAAGGACCTCTTCGGTTGGATAGAATACAGGAGCTTCCACAAGATCAGGCCTGCGAGCTTCTTCAGGACGCCATTTTGCAATTACGCTGCTTCCGATCTCACAAATATATTAAAGATTACATCATTTCCAATTAGTTCAACTGCTTTACTAGCTTGCAATAAACCAATGAACACTGGGAAAGGCAGCTGTTTGCGTGACTTTGGTTTCGCAATTTTATGGTCCTATCGGCTACTGTACCTAGTTAACTTGATTTGGCAGACTGCATAATTGTAAGAAGTGGCCAGACTGTATACTTGGTAATTTATAAGTTCACAAAGGTTAAAAAACATCTGATTGTGTATAATTCTAAATTTTTGTATTGTGAGTCAGTTGACCAACACAAGAAAAATATTCAGTTGAATGCATACCCAATGCTTAAAGTGAAAAGTTGTTACTTTTGAGATTCACCTTTTGACAGTTGCTACATTCTTCGCATCCACGAATGACCCCTTTTGGAAGCTGGGGTCTTAAAGGTACAGTCTGCAAATATATATATATATATATATATAAGAAACTTACAATAATAAAAATATAAATGAGTGGAAAAATTTTACTTTTACACGCATTATATCAAAACTGAATTATTAACCTGCTCAGGTTCAGATTCATCATCAGAGCTGTTACTGAACTGGCTGTAGTTTACGCAAGATCTATGCCTGAGAGACTTCATAATATTTGAGTCATTTTCACTAACAAACTCTGGTTTCAACTGGACTGCTCCTGATGCTGAATAACTATCTTTATTATCATTCACCTTCTCCAAAGAGTAAGGAACAACTGACTCAAAACCGGGTGGAATTGCAGAAATTTCCATTTTGTCTTCTTTTACAGGCCCAGCAAGTTCTGTCCCCATTACCACAGAGATATTGAAGGAAGTTACATCACATACTGATTAGAAAAATATATATTTCTTGACAATACATGGAAAGCGGAAAAATACATAAGACATTTTTTACTTATATTATAAAATCAATAAAAGGAGATAACTTAATACCTAGAAACTTATCCTCAAATGAGAACAACTGGAATTATAGAAGCCTCGAGTATGGGCTGTTGGAATGTAACATCAAGTGCTGAAATAACTTGAAACAGGAAATGCCTCCATAATAATTTTTCAATACCAGATGCTTCTTCAATTACTACAAGAAACTTTATTTGCAAAGTAGCAAGAAACAAAAGTAAGGCAAGGAAGTCTTAAACTGGAGAGGCAAATGCATTGAATGAGTTCAAGACCAAATATCGTATTCTTACTAATTAATGAGTCTAAAATTTACTGTAAATGCTTTGAAAGAGATATGCTGCTAAAAGCATATATCTATACATGGAAAACTGAGTTCGCATAATTGAATGCATTTTTCTTTTGCAAGCTTCATAACATGAAAATTGTAGGCATTTTAACAGCATGCTCTTCAATAAAAGCAGAACACTATTGTTTCTCCATGAAATCCCTTAGCAAGCCCTTTGCTCTGAAGACATCAGCAGAAGGCAAAGAACACACAAGTTAAAATTCAGCTTGTTTTGTGAGATATCTGGATAAAATGGAATAAGTCCTCCATGCTTAAGAATAACCGTGAAAATATAAATTTTTTAAAGAGGAGATAATTTCCATCAATCTTTTCCGTGTGAGCAACTTTCCTACAGAAAGATATTGAGGAAAAAAAGAGAGGATAATCATCCCTTAATTTCCCTTCTTAAATGAGGCGATGAGACTTCTTACATATTCAAAGTCAATCTCTGAAATCGGTAAGTACCAGATTGCTTATCGTTCTTGCATCATAAAATGCATCAAGGACACAGAAAAACAATAACTTCTTCACCACTATTTGCAGAGATTCTTAATCATTCTCACATCATAAAATGCATTGAGGACACAGAAAAGAAATAATTTCTTCACTTCTCGGTTGACAATTAAATATGACAGAGATCAGATTCGGACACATGCGGGCACAAAGAATACACAAATTCTGTATCCAAGTTCCTCTGAAAATTCAGAGATTGTTGAACATAACAATTTTAATTCAACTCCAAAGAATACAGTTCCAACGATATCGCTAGGTGTAAGGTGGGCCTTTTACTAATGACAGGAGAAAAACAATATACAAAGATAATAAACAATTAGATCTATAAAAAAGATACAAATCATACTATTTAAAAAAAAAAAAAAAAGATACAGATCATGAGACTTACAAATTCTGATCCAAAAGATAAAAATCCCCTTTGACTTAAATATGCTCAAGACTCCAATCCCTACAGTCAGATTTTCCAGAAAATAAGAAGAAGCCAGATTGAAAATTAAATAGTAAAATTGTGTGCATAAATATGTAAATAATCTGAAAGTAAAAGTTCAAGCGTGCAAGCATGATCAAATTTACCAGATCTGACCCTAATTCGACCTAGATATGTTAGAGAACTAGTACCCACCAATTCACTTTTTTGCTTACAGCAAAACTGGCCCATCCCAAAACACCATTATCAACCTGGAAATTATCTCCAGACAAAATTAGAAAACAAAAATCTATAATTTGGGAACTAAAAATTTGGACCAGGATGAAAACCCAAAATTCCAATTCAGACAAAATACCTTAATACACTCATAAATAAATAATCAGATTCCAGATCAAATTTGGATAAGGGCTCATAATTATTATCCAAAAATATACGTCAAAATAATCTAAACTCAATAAATTTATACATTTATAATAGACTGAAAACCCTAGCCTTAAAATCAAGCAGTATATTAATAAAACTATAGGCACCCATTAATTTTCACTGGAAATCTGCAACCTACCATGTCCCTTGTGCCCAAATTCAGGTTAAAACTACTCTTATTAATTGTTTGTATATTAACAAATTTTTTGTGTTAATAAATAGGCATTAAAAATTTTCAGGTTTGATTGAATAAGTAATAATATTTATGATTTCTTGTTGTAAACTTACCAGATGTAATTTGACGCGTCAGGAGTTGTTTGGGTCTTTATGTTGCGATTCCTTTTTCATATGACTGTCAAACGTAACGCGTGATTATATATTATTGTTATTAAATTAATTTTTTAAGGAAATATTTATATTTTTTATTTATTATAACATAAGATATGTACCCACGTAAAAAAGAAAAAAAAAAAGAAAAAAGAAAAAAAGAACATAAGATATGTATGATTCTCCCTCCCTCCCTCCAAAGCACTTCCATTTCTCTCTCTAGTATTTTCCTTTTATGAATCGTACTACTTGTAAAGAAGTTTTTAACAAATTTTTTATAAAATAAAATAGAGTAAATCTACCATCTTCATCTCTATTAATTTTTCCCAATCACACAATGTACATGTTAAATGGTAAAATTAACCTTATTTTTAAAAAGATTTTGTAAAGAACTATCTAAAAATAGCATTTTCCTTTTCTTGTAACACATAAAAATTGGTGGTTGAGTTGGTGGGCCTTTTAATGAAGGACAAGTCTATCTTACATAGATACATTTTGTACAAAAAAAATTACACCGAATGGTGTGATACAATTATTAGAGTTGATTTTTCAAGTGTTGTGATGTGCAAAAAAAATATTCTTGTCAATTTGTATGCGTTTTTGTAAAAATATTCGTCTAAATAGCAAAATTCTTCAATTAATGGGTTCGGATCTTTGATATCCAATGTCACAGATCTGAGTTAGTAATTAAAATAATGTTACTCTTTCGTCTCATTTATATAGGCACATTTCATTTTTTTTTTTGCTTGTTTATACATTTTTGTTTCTATATTAAAAAGTTAATTTTGAAAAGCTTATTTTGTATTTTATAGATATATATACTTTACTTAAAATACATCTTTTTTTTTTTTTTTTTTTTTTGAAATATATACTTTTATTAAATTGGCAAAGGGTTACAAACCTGGCCCGTAAAGGGCCGACATAAAAGAGAACCCAACGGGCAGCGGCACAACAAGCCTTTTTAGCAAGATGAGCCCCAAAAATGGAATCAACCCACTAAAGCCCAAAGGCCTAACAACGACAGAGAACAGAGAAACAAAAACAGAAAACGACAACACAGTAAAGACGAACAGCAGCACGACCATGGAGGAATCGAACATCGTCTGGAATCATGGGATAAGCTAATTAATTAATACTTAGTTGTAACACTAATTCACATATTAGTCATTAAATAAATGTAAATTGAAAACACAGTTTACATAATTAACATGTCCAAAAAAGTTCTTAGTAAGTAAACAAACATATATAATTGGGATGTGGTTTGAACAAGTGGTATAGCAGTTAAGAATTAAGATATTTACATTTTGGGTGAGAGGTTTCGGGTTCGAACCACACCCATCCCTCCCCCATTTTCCCTCCCCTCCCTTTATCTCCCCCTTGTATTAAAAAAAAATATATATATATATATATATATAATTGGGATGGAAGGAGTTTATGTACACAAAAAAAATTACACATACTGGAATCCCCATATCACTTCTTGCTATTTGTCGTGAAAACTTTGCAAAGCTTTTATAAAACAAAGATAAATTTACCACACATACCCCCTAGACTTTTGCCCTAATCACACATGGATAAAATGATAAGATTACCATTACCATATTTTGTAAAAGATTTTGTGAGAACTTTCTTACAATGAGTGGGATTTTGTTGACCCCTTTAACGGGGGTTATATAAACCCGTTAAAGGCGTTAACATATTAATTGTCGTTGGGGGGTTTTAATTAAGAGAATACCGATAATCATCAGTTGGTTTTCCTTTTTATTTTTAGGGTTAACACTAATATTATTCTCAGCCGCCGTCTTCTCGTTGTAAATTTATCTCTCAAATTGTTCTAGGGTTTCTGAGTTTACTCTGTGTAATATCTTATTCCTGTTTTTTTTCTATCTCTTGGGGAGGTTACGACTGGTTGTAAAGATCTGTTACCTTCTTGGTTTCAGCCTTAGTTTTGAGAGGTTTATACGAGTGTTTGAGAGGGTGACTCTTGCGTTCGTTGCCGTTGTAATTTTTGGTTGTTGCCTAGTGGAATCAAGCGCGCATCCTTCTAAGGATTGCTCAATGGTAGTTTATTCTGGATTCCCCTACAAAGGATCTGGGATTTTCTTCCAGGCCTTAGGGCTAAAGTCTTGATGTTTTTAGATTCTGCCTTTACTTTTTCTTGCGCTCTCTCGCTTAATTCACTACAATGGTATCAAAGCGATTCTGTGAATTGGGTGGAATGTTCACGGGATTGAGTAAGTTTTGGGTTTTCCGATCAGAGTCTACCGGAGTAATTCTGATTTGCGAAGGTTGTGATGATCTTGCGTAGATCCTTGGAGCGCCGCGATCACCTAGGGTTTACTTCTATCTGTCGAAGTTTAGCCTGGTACAATCTTTCCAATCTTTTACGCTTTGGTCTGATATATCTCGGTCTATATTGGTTTTCTTCTCTTGAGATCTTCCCTTTCCAAACTTCTTTTGTCTTTGGTTTTCTGCGAGGACCCCTGAATCTGGGAAAGAGGTTTACTTCTCGTTTATTGGTTTTACATTCTTGCAAGATATATCCGTGATTGAATTTGTTTCTTTGACTAAGTATTCTGCGATTGGATTTTTCTGATAGTTCTGTTAACTGATTGTGTGTGTGAATTATTATCTGTATGGTTAATTCATACTTTTGTGATATCTGTTGTCATTGCTCTCGATGGCAACTTCTAAAGTTGAAGTTGAGGTTTTGACTGGCAAAGGAGACTTCAGTCTCTGGCGCAGGAAAGTAACAGCTCTGCTGATATAGCAGAGGTGTGCTACTGCCATTGATAACACATGACAGGCAGCAATTAGTGCTTATAGAAGGCAAGAACTTGATGAGTTAGCCTGGATTATTGTTTTTCTGTACTTATCTGATGTTGTACTAAGGAAAGTGGGTGAAACCACTACTACTTATGCTCTCTGGAATAAACTTGAAGAATTATATTTGACTAGAACTATTTCTAGTAAATGTTTCTTGTTAGGACAATTCTTTGCCTTCAAGTTTGATACATCTCTGGATCTAGAGTCCAATCTGGATAAGTTTAATAAACTCACTCAAGACTTATCTGACTGTGAGGAAAGAATTTCTGAGGATCAACAGTGTGTTGCTCTATTAAATGCTGTAGGTGATAAATATAGCGATGTGAAATATGCTCTTGAATATGGTAGGGAAACCTTGACCACTGATGTTATCACCTCTGCATTAAGAAATAAAGATTTAGAAATGAGGATTGAAAAAGGATAATTCTCAGGGCGAAGTTCTAATGGCCAAATCTTTTAAATGAGGGTCTAGTTCTCAGAATAACTGTAAGTCTAAAAAGGGAAAAAAACACAGAAAAGGGAAAAGACACTGATAGGTCTAAGTCCAAAAACTCTAAGGGTAAAAGCAAGAAGTGCTATTGCTGTAGGAAATCTGGAAATCACATTAAACAATGTCTAAAAATGGCTAGTGATCTTAAGGATAAAACCAACCTTGAGAAAGATTCCCCTAAGGCTTGTAATGTGAAAGAGGATAATAACATCACTGGTGATGTGTATATTACTTCTGACTGTAATACCTCTCTTAATGATTGGATTCTGGATTTTGGATGCACGCATCATGTTTGTCCTAATAAAGATTGTTTCTATGATTTTACACTCAGTGATAGGTGTGTTCTATTAGGCAATAATGAGTCTTGCAATGTTAGCGGTGTAGGTAACATTGTTCTTAAGATCAATGAAAATGTTACTATCATTTTGGAACATGCTAGATATGTGCCTGATTTGTAGAGGAAATTTAATTTCTTTAACTATTTGATTTGATCTAGACTATGAAATTAATATGAAAAATTGGAGATGTAAAGTTCAAAAAGATTCTGTTGAAATTATCAATTTTTTCAAAACAAATGGCTTGTTTCAAATTAAGGCATTTCCTATAATTGGATCATGTGTCATCTTAACTTCTGTCTCTGATAAAAATTCCTCTTTATGGCACAAAAGACTTGGTCATATTGGATCTAAATCTCTGAAAATTCTTTCTAAAGAGGATGTTTTGGGAAAAACTGTTTTGAATGAATCTGTCTTCTGTGAGGATTGTATCTTAGGCAAACAAACTAAACTCCCTTATCCTGAGAGTATTCATAAGTCAACTGGAATACTTGATTATATATATGATGACCTATGGGGTCCATCTTCTGTTGCTACTGCTTCTGGTTTCAACTATTATTTCTTGATTGTGGATGACTTTTCTAGAAAAACCTGGGTTTTCTTATTGAAAACTAAAGATGAAACTTTTCAAAACTTTAAAGACTAGAAACTGTTACTTGAAAATCAGACCAACAGAAAAATCAAAGTTTTGAAAACTAATAATGGCTTGGAGTTTTGTAATATTGGCTTTGATAACTTTTGCAAACTGGTACAGCAAAAAGAATGAACATAACTTTGTTAAATAAAGCGAGATTCATGCTCTTAAGTTCTGGCCTTTTAAAACTATTTTTGGGGAGAAGCTTTTAAGACAACTGCTTTCCTCATTAATAGGAGTCCTTTAAGGGCTATTAACTTTAAAACCCCAGAGTACAAATGGTCTAGTATTTACCCTAGTTACTCTATTTTAAAAGTTGTTGGGTGTGCTGCTTATACATACCAAAATCATGGTAAACTTGAACCTAGAGCTGTAAAATGCATTTTTCTTGGTTACGGGGAAAGAATAAAAGTGTACAGACTGTGGAATAAAGAGACTTGGGGGTACAAAGTCATTATAAGTGAGGATGTTATGTTTAAGTAAGATTTGATGCCCTGTCTTATTTCTATAGGTTCTAAATTTGATGATATTAGACTCAAGGAGTCTATCTTCTGGAACTTGAATGATTTTAGTGATCAAAATAAAACACAAAATGGGAATGTTAACATTCCTGATGAGGTGGAGCATGGTGATACACCACATGAGGGTATTGATGTATTTGAAAATCCAGCTCCCACTGAAAATCAAATAGATTCTGCAAATGAGGTATCCCAATCAAATAGATCGAACTCCTATAACTTGACTATTTTCTATTGGTTCTCGAGCTACATACAGAAGCCCTATCTGACTCTATAAAAAACTGTAAATACAGAGCCACCCTCTAATTTTATACATAAACCTTCCTTGTTGGGCAAAACAAGAATGAAAGGTAGTTTTACGGCTCTTTCAGGAGGTGCCATTATGACACATCTCTTCCTATGTTAGTGCATTGAAATTCATGTGATATGCATCCAAACACACATAATAGAGGATGGAAGGTGGCACAACCGCATCTTATGAAAGTGTTACAAAATTTTTGCTGACTTCAATTTTTCTGATATTAAAAATTTTTCTTTCTCAGTGACATGATTTGTAATTTAAAAAAAAAAAGGTCAATATCTATCAATTTTTCTACATGCTTGCCCTCAAAACAATCTTTCGTTGCTCAAAAACATCCTTGTTGCTCACTTATATGGTTAACTAATAGTTGCATATTAAAAGAAATAATTTTTGACGGGTATTTTGGTCAGCCCATAAAATAATGTTTATCTGTTTGCCAAATTATCGTTGCCTTACTAGCTACTGATTAAGAAAATCATCAAGAGTAGCACACATCATCCAAACGTTGAGGCATATATCGAAGAAAAGCAGTCAAATTACAATGTGTTATATTTTCTTTAATACTCTTAGTGCGTGCTTGATTCCCATTATTTTCTCAAATTATAATTTTACCTGCTATATATTTGACAATTAATTTGACAACTGCTCAATTACAATTATACATTTCAAACATTTTTACTTTTTCAATACTCATTTTACCTCTCTTTTCATTATAATTTCCCCAAATTTAAATAAATAATGAGAATCAAACAAGCTAGTACTATTAAGTACAACTAGAGGATTTTGATCCCCAAAAAAAAGATGTATAACTAGCGGAATTTTTTTTTTTAATTTTTGTCTAGAATATAAATTTCATGCTATTCATGTTTTCCCCATATCCGAATGCTACAATAAGAATAGTTAAACATATACTACCTCTATCCCAAGAAGATAGTCTTATTACTTTTTTCACATAGATTAAGAAAAATTCATTTAATAGTATTAGAAAAGTATATTGTAACATCTTTTCTCTATTATACCCTTTCATTTTTTAATTATTCAACTTTAATAATTCTATTTCTTAAATAACTTTGCACGTTAAATAAGAGACATATAAGATAATTAATATTTTAGCTATTTTTTAAAAAGGAAATTGGATCATATTTTGAGGCGGATGAAAAAAGAAAACTAGGCCATCTTTTTGGGACGGAGGTAGTATATTTTCAAACCTCCTAACTAGAGTAAACATCTCTATACTCTCTAGAATGACGAGTCTTTTTTTTTTGGGGGGGGGGGGTTGGAGAGGGGATAAGGTAGGTGTGGTTTGAACATAGGACATCATACTCGGAACGTGAGAATTTAATCACTATATTAATACTTGTTTAAATCACCGACGAGTCAATTGCTTAAAACTTATCATCATTGTCGCTTAAAACATCCTACTAAACTTTCAGATTTTTCTTGCTCGAAACATCATATATAAATTTTTAACAATCGTTACAAATGAATTGGTGAACAATGCAAAACTTCTTGAATACGTTTGTTTAAAAAGTAACCAGAGTGGCGTGTTTTCACGGCCGTCCTCATTGAGGATTCGATAATCTATAGACAACACTTTAGAGAAGAACTCCAATCAAACATGCATGACCTTAATTCTTGGGTGCAGAAGATTGAATACTACTATTTAACTATTTCACCTTCATGTTTTAACGAGCTCGCTCTTTGTATGGCACACGAGCAATAATTATTCACCAAATTCGTTATCTAATGGGAATTCTGAGTGACAGTGACCATACTTGTTATTTGTATTTTTGCATTATTATTTATTTCGTCAATTGAGACTGGAGAGTTAATCAATATATCCTTATATTCTGTATTTCAGTTCAATTCTTTGCACACACGTCAACATATATTAGGCCTTTAGTTGTTTCTTCTTAACAAAAATATTCAAATATACTGTAGAATGAACAAATATTTCCAGAATCTTTTTTTTTTTTTTTTTAAATGTATAACTTTACTTCTTTCTACCACTTTTAGGATCTCATACTACAAATTAATCTGCCACCGAGTTCACATGGCTTCATGCTTTCAAACGAATTGGAGTTCGCTTGCTTCATACTTTTACGCAGAGTTAAGCCCTATCATAGACTTGAAGCAAAATACACAAACTCTTAGAAGAAAAATTGAAGGGTTGAAATGCAAAAAAGATGATGTTAATATGCAATTACAAGGTGCTAGTCATTCAGGGAGAAAACGCAAGGCAGAGGTTCAAAGATGGGTGAATAGTGTCTCTGGAAACATAAGTGAATTTGAAAGCTTGGAACGGGAAGTAGATCAGAGAAAAGTGTACCATGTTTGTTTGCGGAGACAGTTGGCAGAAAATGAGAATGACAAATGAAGCAGAGGAGCTTGTTAATCAAAGTAATTTTTCAGGAGGGCTTTTCCTTGAAGATGTCCATGGGTATACTGGCCAACTATTGTTAACATCCCAAGAGAATAATACGGCATTGGAACAAAATCTGAACAATTTTTGGGCATTATTTGACAAATTCACAAGCACAGGCATCTATGGAATGGGAGGAGTAGGTAAAACACTTCTGGCAAAGAACATCAATGATAAGCTTATAAAGGAATTCAATATTGAGGTTTATTGGGTCACTGTCTTTCAGGAGTCTAGCATTTGCAAATTGAAAAACGATATTGCTGAGACTTTGTGTGACGACCAGCTTTACTATTTTTAAAGTTCAATTTTTACCCGTCAAAGTCAAAAGTAGAATAATCAAGTCAAGGTCAAAGTTGAAATAAGATGTATTACTTTAATTTTTGGAATTACCATTTAATCTATCAAATAAGTTTGGGTTCATATGGGATTATATTATAAGTTTGAAATTTAAATGAAGTAAAATATAAAGTTAAGGACCTAAATGAAGTAAATATAGAAGTTCATGGCTAAATGAACATATATGATAAAATAAAGGTAAAACATCTATTGTTTTGTAGATGGAATGAGAAGAATCTAGAGAAAGCAAGAAGCTAGGGACATTATGTGCAATTTCCCATATATATATATATATAAATGAGTGTCTTGCATTTCAAGACAATTTCAAAAGAATACATATGAGAGAGAGAGAGAGGGACCGTGAGGTATGGAAGCTCGGCCAAGAGAGGCTAAAAAAAAAAAAAAAGAAGAGGGCAAAGGGAGAAATTAGCCACGAAAATCTTTGGACGTTCCTTGGTCTTCACGGTTTTGGTTTGGTTTCAAGAGGTAAGTCAAGCTTTAATTTTCTATGATGTTTATTTTGGGTTTTGATGTATAGCTTGATATAGTAAATCCTAGAAGGAGAAAATGTTGAGTTGTTGAGGCGGGTTAGATGTATTTGAAAAAAAAATTCTTGAAGTATATGCATGTGATGAGATTTTTGGGTTTAAAGTTATTATGATTGATTTAAGAAATTTGCTAGAATGGAGTAGTTGATTTTGATATAGTTTTCTATCTGTTTAAATAGTGTGGAATTACCCTTAGATATGAAGTTGGAGTTATATGAAGATTAGAAAAGAATTACATAAAGTTAGTGTATGAAATCATAGTTTGAAAGGGAAATTAAAGCTGAAATTTTTAAAAATGAAGTGTTATTGGGGCTATTAAGATGGAAATTCTCATGAAATTAAGTATTGGACTCATAATCTCAGTATTCATGGATTTAATTGATATGGAATGGTGAATTGGAGTTAAATGGAATGTTATGAAGTTAATGTGATTTTATGGAATGAAGTATGGAAATATGGATTAAATCAAAGGGGAAAATAATGAATTAGTAGATATAAGTTACACGTATTTAGCTTTCTTGAAGTGTATGCTTGATATGAGATTTTCATAGTGAAGTTATTGAAGGAAGCATAAGAGATGAATATGAAAGTCTAGCAAGCCAAGCATAGCATGTATGTATGAATTAATGAAATGACTTTTGGCATGAAATTAGTAAATATGATGTTCTGCCCTTCAAACTTTAAAAGGGCATAAATGATAGTATATATGGAATTTTGACACGATACAAGTTGGGAAATGATCTTCTATGAGTTGGCTATCATTCAAAATTTGAATTACATCATTTGGAGACCGGTAGGAGTTTTTATGATATGTTTAGTAAGACGGGGCAGTGTGTACCCGAGAACAGAATTTAGGGGAGGTGGAAAAATATTTTAGTATAGCCAAGGTAGTTTCTTGGGCTCAATCTTATCTATGATGAACCTATATGAGTCTTCTACCTTCTAGTAGAATTTTATAAGCATACGACACCATGCGTGATTTTAAAATGGCCTTGAGCGGGCATTGCCCAAACAGGGAAAACTTAACGAGCATTGTTCGAAGAGTTGAATCAAGTCTCGATTCAATTAGTGGTGTTATCATTTTATAGAATGATATGATGGTAAATGAAGGATTGGTGAAGTTGAGAATAAATACAATTAATGATTGAATTAATATTTAATAGCAAATGATGAAAGTTGTCAAAAACCAAAGATTGTGTTTGAAGATAAATAGTTAGTTTTTTATTTGGAAGGAGTTTAAGATTTTAATATGGGGTATTACTACAATTTCTAAGATGTAAAATAAAGTCTAGAATAGTTATGCAAAAGAGCCATGTTTAATTGAACAATGACGAAAACTCGAATAATTCAATAGAACAGAGGACTTGAAATCAAAAAGGGAATTTCATTTCAATAAAGCTAGTCGAATTAGAAAGTCCTTAATTAATAGATAAGTTGGAACGAAAGTAAATGAGATTGAGCAAGGATAAATAAAAAAATTGAGTTATATATGTGAATTGAGAAATCAGGAAGAAATTAAATATTAAGTAGAATTTTCATATGATGTCACAGGAAATGATAAAGGCTCAAAGGAAATGAAACACGAAAGGAACTATGTTGCTACTTAGCCGGTGAGTGGAGATTCTTTCTTCTTTTCTTTCTAAATGAAAATGTATATTAAGCTTTGATTTCACAAAATTCGTAATGTTTTATGATGAATGTATTTCCATGAGATTTCACGAAAGTTGATACTTCTTAGAAAAGTTCATATAAACGTTTGTATGAAATGATGCTTCATGATTTTAAATAAATGTTTGATTTGAGACATGATTTATGATATATGAAAACCCTAAATGTGCATCCAATATTATGATATGCAGCCTACGGGCGAAGGGGCCTATATGGCTCAAGCTGACCAAATGAATGCCGCCCAGGCGAAGCGGCCTATGTGCTAGCTATAGCTCAAGCTGTTTAATTGCGCCGCCTAAGGCCAAGGGGTCATAGGGTACCTATGGCTCAAGCTGACCGTCTAGCGTATGATATAATATTATGATCATGATATGTTAGATACATTTTGGGAAAAATTCTATGACGATCTTGAAATGAAATGATGTTTATGATGTTCTCCAAGTGAACTATATGACGAATATTAATGAAATGATGTTTATAATGTGTTCCTATATGAATGATTTTATTAACACCGATCTTATGCTGAGATTTCAGTTTCAAATTAATAAAGTCTATGAATTGACTTATTCATTTTATACGTGATTAATGAGACGATATATTTGGACTTCTCAAGACATGTTTATTTTAAAAGCTCCACTCACTGGGCTAGTAGCTCATATGTTTCCTAAATGATTTTCTTCTCAAGTAGTAATTAGAGTTTGGGCACCACATTATGGTCGAGCCTGCTATTTCAAGATTTCAAGCCACCATGTAGGAATTGTTATTGGTTTGTGGATATCATGAATGATAGGCTTTGATAGGATTAAATTTATTAATATATATTGAGTTTTCTCATGTGAATCATACTCAATTTAGTATATTTATACAATTATGAGGTGGTGTTACTTATAATGAGAAGATTAGTAGGTTGTGATGTAGTAATGTGTAGATGATTGGTGTTGGTGTTGGCGAGTATACATTTAGGGTTTGGTTAATAAAAGAAGGGAGGTGCTGTCGAAATTTTTCTAGAATAATTAAAATGTACATGAGCCTTGATGGTAAATTCTAACTTTTAATGGGAATTTATCGTCTGCGCACGTCACACTTCTAGTAAGTTAGAGCTACTGGGAGTGAGGCGTGTCACTTTGAAACTAAAATTCTCATCAGAGAGTGACAAGACGAAAAGAGCAGGTGAATTGTATCAGATATTATGGAATAAAGGAAGAGTTGTACTTATATTGGATGATGTTTAGAGGAAGATTGATGTTAAGGAGATCGGTATTGCTAGGAATGGATAAATGCAAATTGGTCATAACAAGTCGATCAAGAGAAGTTTGTCAACAAATGGAGTGCCAGAATATTATGAAAGTGAACGCACTTTCCGACAAAGAAGCTTGGGATCTATTCTTGACAAAACTTGGCCATGCAGATACTGAATTTTCCCCCGAAGTGATAGAGGTTGCACGAAGAGTGGCAAAAAAGTGTGATGGTTTACCGCTTGCGGTTGTCGCAATGGCTGGAAGCTTGAGGGGGATAACTGACATTTATGAGTGGAGAGATATTCTTGAAGAACTCAACGAGTCTCGCATGGAACAATAAGGCATGGAAAAGGACGTGTTTCCAATACTCGAGTGCAGTTTTTATCGGCTGAGAGATTCAAAACTGCAAAGCTGTTTTCTGTATTGCTCCTTGTATCCTGAAGATTACCAAATAGAGCGAAATGAATTGATATCAATGTTCATTAGCGAGGGGCTGGTGAACAAAACCAGTAGGCAAGCAAACTTTGATCAAGGTCACACAATATTAAATAAATTGGAGAGTGCTTGCTTGTTGGAAAGATGTAAGGACAAGTTTGGTAAGTTACACGTAAAGATGCATGATGTGATAAGGGACATGGCTTTAAGGATCAAGAAAGGTAAGTACATGGTGAAAGCGGGATTGCAGTTACGAGAGATACCAGCGTTGAATGAACGGGTGAAGGATTTAGAAAAAGTTTCATTGATGAATAATCAATATATATCAGAAATTTCATG
The DNA here is from genome assembly GCA_963692815.1 of Nyctanthes arbor-tristis. Classification (NCBI taxonomy): domain Eukaryota; kingdom Viridiplantae; phylum Streptophyta; class Magnoliopsida; order Lamiales; family Oleaceae; genus Nyctanthes; species Nyctanthes arbor-tristis. The sequence continues at coordinate 28,507 of CAVNYN010221522.1, forward strand.
TGACATATCTCCACCAAATTGTCCCCGACTTTCAAGCTTGATTTTGTCAGATTGTGTTCAGTTGAAATTGATTGCAGAGTCATTTTTTCTCCAAATGCCTGGATTACAAATTCTGAATTTGAGTCAGACTAGTATAGAGATGTTGCCAAACTCTATCGAATCTAGTGAAGCTAAATGCATTATTGCTTGAAGGATGGAAGAATTTGAGATTTGTGCCTCCAGTGGGAAAACTGAAGGCACTGACACAGCTGAACTGGAAACTTAGTGGGGTTGAGGAACTACCCAAAGGGATAGAAAACTTGACAAATCTCAAATTCCTAGACATGTGGGGATCACATACAGAAG